>OX493266.1:68856556-69063230 GCA_950370525.1 Bellardia bayeri | reverse complement strand
ACCTTCACATGGCTTACATTTATTTTCCATGGAAGAATTTTCGAATACTGCAGCTTCAAAGTGTCATGGGCAAATTCAGAGAGAAAAAGAATCTCAAACTGAGAAGTGATTAAAATTATCAACAATTTCATTAATGTACTTATTTCTTTTTTGTGCCTTTTATATACATATATACATAATTAAATTATATAATAATATAATTAATTATATTAATAATTTATCTATTTTATTATTTGTTGAAGAGCTTCTAATATTGCTTTTGCTGTTTCACTTTTAGTCCTTCAATTTTTGATACAGTATCAATAAATTATCAAGAAAAAATTCGCCAATTGGAATCTGAAAATAAAGATTTAAAATGTAAGCTCCTTCAAGCAAATTTAGCGCTTGATTCTATGCGGAAAATATTTACAGAAGGTCAAATGCGAAGAAGGTCAACGTTGAACACTATTTTTATGTACCACCACATTTTCGCCCAGTGACACCTTGACCAAACTAGACGTAGGGCTTTTATAGATACATATTATTTTTGTGGAAGATATACATCTGTTTCAGTTCGAAAATACCCATATCAGGTACTAAGGGGTATGTCCAACGATTTATGATGTCATTGCTGACAATTTGATAAATCAGCCAATTGTTCACCTTTCGAGCATACTGTTCGCATGGCAAGAGGGAAACACAGATACGACTGTCTAGAATTTCCTCATTAATAAAAATGCCCCGAACAAAATCATCACGAGTTTCGAAATTGTTTAAGAAAATAAAATAAACAATTTTTCACTACTATTGTTTTCTGTTTTTATCCATGTTTGTATGTTTGTTTTCTTTATTTTATGCCAGATGTTTTTGACAGTAACGAAAGTATTACACAAACAAAAATGCCTGTTGTTCTTGCCTTGTTGTAATTGTTGTAGCAATGCTGTCACCTTGTATTTAATTTCACCATGATTTCACCATTATTTAGAACATTTAGAACAAAAATTTTTTTTTTTTTTTTTCAAATATTATTTTTACAAATAATATTTTGTTATATCTACTGAAAAGTACAAATAAAATAAATTTAATTAAAATTATATTATACTAATAAGATTTTTTTAATACGGATTTTCGGTCCCAAATTTAAATTCTGTATATAGCTAGAGTTTCAATTTGCGCGGTTTATTATATTTCTGGTCCCAAAACAGAATTTTGTATTGATAACTAATCTTTATTTACGCGGTTTTTATTCGGGATACCTGTACTTGTAAACAATATTTTTGTCATTTAAATTTGCTTTTATTATTAAAAAAACGCCACACGTGTTATTTTTCAATACAACTATGTAATGTACTAAAACATAAATGCAACCCTGCAGTTTAAATGAACTTTCGGATGAATCTGCTATGTATACCTGTTATATTAGTCATCTCTTTCTTACAAATAACTAGACAGTGTTGCCCCATTAATTTTACTAAGAAAAACAAATCAAAATACTTGCATAAAACTAAGACTTTCAGCAATAAATTGTATTTATTAAACTTAATATTTATTGCGTAATATTTTGCAATAATTTATTTCATATTAAAAGCTGCGTAAATGACAGTTTAAGCGAATTATTGTAAATAATATTTTCTGAAATCTGGCAACATTTATAGAGTAAAAAGAAAAATGGGGATAATTCATTGCGGTTTTAATAAAAGCGTTCATTCTTAATTCAGAAGGTGAAATAAGAAGACGAGAAATAAGAGCGCAATAAATCGCGAAATACACGAGTTGCTAAAAAAAATTAAAAGTAAAAAGGTAAGTTTTAAGCAAGAAAATAACACAAATTAGAAGTTTATATATAAGTTAATATAAAAAAAACAATGTTATATATACAAGTGGCTGTGTGTAATATAACAAAGAGGGTGCTCCGCTAACTGAGACTCCCATGGACATTTTATAATTATACTGGATACACAAAAGCAGTGACGACACAACTATGGTTGTCTACATACATAGATGTGAAAGACGTTAGCGGCGGGCAATTATGAAAAAAATTGTGTCTGACTACCACTGAACAGAATGAATTACAATTTCTTGATAAAGTAACAAAAAATCAAAATGGCGGATCTTATTTTCGATGAAAAATGGAAAATTTTTATTAAAAAAAAAAATAGTTTTTCCAGAATTTAAAAAAAAAAAAATGTATTTCTTTAAACTAGTTTAAAACGTGTCCAAACATTCATGGTGTAAAAAAATTGGAAAATTTTTCATAATTTTGTGAAATATTTGAAAAATAATTTTTCCTCAAAATGTTATTGGTATTTATTTTGTTAGTACTGAAGCTTATCGTATATCTTGCTATCATTTCTTTTAATGTGCTGTTCTGTTTGGCACTAGTATTCGTGCATTATTTTAATTGGCGGCTTGGCAATGTGTGTGTATACGTGTTTTCGTTGATTTCTGTTGTGTGCTTTTAATTTGCTGTCTTCTATTTACGAATATACACACTCGCCAACTGGCGTAAATTCGCGCGCGCAATACTTTTTTTAACAACATTTATATATAATTCGTTTTGTTTTTATCCACGATTTCTCCACAACATTACACAGTGTTGTATTTTAGAATTTAAGCAAAAGATTGATGTGACGGATTTATATACATAAATATTTAATTAAACACTTCAAAGAACTAAAAAGTGTCTTATAAAAAAATAGTCTTTGTTATTATTGGTATGTATTGTTTTCTCACTTGTTACTATAGTTTTGAAAAAGTTCAATACAAATTTTTAACTTTAAAAGTACATACCTATGTACATCTATTATGACATCATTTAGTCCTAATTTAGACGACGCAATTCATTCAGAAAATTGATTACCTTTTAGACATCCGAGTGAGGGGAAGATAAGACGAGTGAGTACACACTAGATTGTACTGGCAATTCTTGTGCTTGTTCCATACGAATGAGAGAGTAAGACATGCATATACAAATGTGTGTATACTCAAACTTAGATGTATGAGTGATTTAAGCAATAAAATTGTGCTTTGTAAAAATCGAAGAAATTTTAAGGAAATAATTGCATCAATTCGTATAAATTGGGACTTACTGAATACATCTGGCTTAAAAATTTTTAATGATTCATTTTTATTAATGTATATGTATGTAATTTAGTCTCACAATTCCATGTTGTATTTATTATTTACTTTCCCCTTTGTAGTTGACCAAACTATTTACCTCCTAATTTGTTTTGTATCGCAATTGGTTTGAAATTGAAATTTTGTTTTCTTTGTACCGACCTTAAAACAAATAAATTTAGTATTAAATAATGAATCAATCATAACATGAGTGGAACATTTGAAATCTGATAAAAATGCGAATTCATCTATGTTCTTATTTTAGGTGGGTACATAATATACATACATATATTTAATGGATGAATATTTAAAAAACTCAATTCTATTGCATTGTTGAGATCCTTAGATTTCCCAGGAGTAGTGTCATGTTACAAATACAGATACCAGCACAAATTAAAAAAAAAATATTTATTTAACAACTTTTCTGTACAGAAAATATGTTTTTACATTTGAGCACACTTGAAATTTAAATATTTTGCCGGGAACTTATTACAAAAACTAATTTTTGTTGGTTTCTATGTACATAGGTACCTATATACTTTAAACAATTGATCGACTTTTAAGTAAATCAAAATAAGGAATTATTAATTGTTGTTGATAGGGGAAAGAAGAGTGGTCTCCTCTCTCTCTCTCTCTTTTTCCCCTCTCACCCAAAAACTCAAAAGTTGAGCAGCAAAAGTTGCATTGTGTGATCCGGGACTTAGGCGCCAAAAACTAGGTTGACATGTGTCAATAATTTTCAAATTTACACAGAATAATCATAAATTGCTATAACCTAAGCAGCAGCTGAAAAATACCTTACTTAAAATTTACCGCCTTTAAAGATTTAGGTACAAAAAATAAACAATAGAAAACAAATTTTTAAGCAATCTCAGCAGATGTTTTTAAAGAAACTATTAACCCAAAAATATTGCCATCTCTTTTTGTCTTTTGAATATTATAGATTTAAGTAATTAATTATCGTACATCTAGGTTTTCAATAAAAATTGAAATGTTGCAAGATTTGTAACCACAGAGTATATACTCTGTGTTTGTAACATTACATCAGTTAGCAACAAGCGGTTGAAGAGTGCAGTGGCACGAAAAAATATTGTTTAAGTTTTGTTCGATAAGAATTTAAAAAAGTAAGATTTTATTTTGTTTTAAAAAACTATTAGTTTCTTTGGTAAAAAATTGAATAATAAAATGTTTCGTGGGATATAAGATGATATTAGAGCACACTCGATCAAGTTGTGTGAAAATGTAACACGTATTTTTTGTTATTGTAATTAAATGCTTGAAGTAAAATTAGTCCGAGTAATAGGTACAAGTGAAGTGAAAACGTTATGAATTTTGATTTAAACAAATATGTAGTGGAGTTAATGCTTAATAATAGAAATTATTATTGATTTTTTAGGCTGATTTATAATAATTTTGTTGTTTTTAATTAATAAGATGTATAAATAAAATCTTAAACCTAAGTTTAAAAAAAAACAAGATTTTTACTTAAAAATTTAGTTTTCTTTTTTTTATTCATTGTCTGATTCATAAATATTTTGTTTTATGATTTCAGAATAAAAAATGGCCCGTACTAAGCAGACAGCTCGTAAATCCACTGGTGGTAAAGCTCCACGTAAACAATTGGCAACCAAAGCTGCCCGTAAATCAGCACCATCCACCGGCGGTGTCAAGAAGCCTCATCGTTACCGTCCTGGTACCGTGGCTCTTCGTGAAATCCGTCGTTACCAGAAATCCACAGAATTGCTTATCCGCAAATTGCCTTTCCAACGTTTAGTGCGTGAAATCGCTCAAGATTTCAAAACTGATTTGCGTTTCCAATCTGCTGCCATTGGTGCTTTACAGGTTAGTAATACATTTCGTAAATAAACAAACTGCATATGAGAACAACAGTTTCTTTCACTTTCTCTTTATTGGCGAACAAAAGTTCAATCATAAATTTTATAATTGGAAAAATTAGGTCTTTTAAATATAATTTTTAAATGCACGGAAATTATTATTTATTTTATAAAAATTGAGATCATATGCATTAATGTGTATTTTATATGCAAGATTTATCAACTTCTTCTTATATTGATACCTATTTAGATCTGTGGTTGGAACATAAAAGTAATCTTCTTATTGTATTTTTTATGCTTAACTCTAATATGTTCCCCTTTTTATAATTATAACGAATACTCGATCAGCTTCTACGAGTGCCGATCATTATCTTTTTTTATTATTATTTTTGAAAAATATAAGCAGTTTACTGGCTCATTTGGCAATTAGAGTATAATGAAACAGTTTTACTTTAATATTTATCTTCAACTTTTCTAATTTGTTGTTTTCTTTCTTCATATTATAGGAAGCCTCTGAAGCCTACTTGGTAGGATTATTTGAAGACACCAACTTGTGCGCCATCCACGCCAAGCGTGTCACTATTATGCCTAAAGACATTCAGTTGGCTCGTCGTATTCGTGGTGAACGTGCTTAAGCACTGATTGTTTTTGCATATTTATACTTACAACAATTATTATATTCTTTAAATTACAAGCAAAAACAAACAATTTTTACCAACTACAATTCATACATTTGCGTTCTCCATTAACTTTCAAACTGAATATAAAAATAAAGCAAAATTATAAATCAAATTTTTACAAACCAACAAAAAAAAAAAAATATAATTTTATTCATAAATAATAAAAAACAATATAAATAATATAAATAAAATACATAATTTGTAATCATACAATAGTAATTATATTAAAACAAAAAAAAAAAAACAAATCTAAGTCTAAGAATTACTCGCGATGGAGCAAACACCTAAATTTTAAAGTCAATATTAAAGTCATTAACATCATACTGCTAACAAACAAAATTTTCTACATCTATAAATTCTTTATTAGATTATTAAGAAATTTATATTAAATCCAAAAATAAAAACCCTCTATAATTTAAATTAAATTTATTAGAGTTTATAAAAACCAACAACATAAAAATATATGAAAATAAAAGACAGTTTCGTTTTAAACTAAAAATTATTGAAAAAACTGTTTTATTTTAAATTCTGGAGGATATTTTTATAATGTGTCAGATTTCTTGGAAGTTTGTTAAAAAATTTATATAAGATGAAAGTGTTGTCGGCAGTTTTGTTAATGGCCTTAACTTGCTTTTGTTTAATATTAAGAAAATTTTCTAAACATAAATAATTTATAACTACAATTTGTATGTTATTAAAACAAATATTAATTTATTTTTTGTCTGCTGCAGAAAGCTTTGTAACTACTTTTATAAGGTTTAATACTAAACAATTAAGACATGTAGCTTAGTGGCAAACATGATTTTTTTCATTTAAATGTTGAAATTTCAAAATTTTACCTAGAATTTGTATTATGTTTTAAAATTATTTGTTAAACAATATAAACAGTTAAAAAAGTTTACTTTAAGCTAAATTTTTGCCCAAAAATTTAGTTTAAATTGGACTTTTTACACAATTGTTTTATTATAACATGAATTGTTGATTTTATAAAACTATAAGCAGGTATTTTATTAAAAAATAAAATATTTTTAAACTTTTAACTAAGGTAAAATTTTGTAATATTTTCTTTTAGATGTGGAAAGTTTTGTAAGCAAAATCTTGAATTTTCGTTTGCCTTTTAAAAATTAACAACTTGTTTAAAGCTTTTTGCAATTTTATAATATTTAATTTACACTTTTTTTTATTATATACATATATTGCTTTATAACATATTTAACCACTTACACATACATATATGGTTTTTTTTTTTTATTTTATACTATTAATCAAACTTATTAATATACATATAATTTTAATACAAACATATTAACAAATTGTTATTTAAAGTTAAGCGGGCAGTATTTACTTCAATCAGAGATCTATAAATAAATTGGTTTGTTAATAAACTTCTTAATATATTATTTTAAATTGTTCAATGTTTTATTAAACTTACTAAACACAATTTGTTTTTTAAGTAATTTATTTATTTAACACGAACTAAAATAATTTCTTATATCTTCGCTTTCTTACAGAAATGCTGAATATTTAAGAAATTTAATAACTTCCTGCTAAATAAATAGAGCGTAAAACAAAACACTTGAAACTTGTTTATTTAGTTAATTAACTTGCTTTTTTAACTGCTTCTAAACTTTTATTAAATTTATTACATCTGCAAAAAACAACATTTTTTAAAATCTCTTTTTAAAGTAAATAAACCACTTTTATAATAATTTTATAAAGTTAACAAAAATCTACCAGGTTTTAAATTATAAAAGAAATTTAAACTTGGTTTGTTACATTTTGTTAAATTTATAAACAAAAAATTAATAACTACATATAATAATCACAATTATTATTAATTACTTAATTAATATATATTGGAAATGGTAGTTTATTAGAACCTAATTCTCACAATTTTAGCTCAATTTACACACCACAATTCCTGCCCGAGGAATATTAAAATCCATGATTTTGTTTCTTATATTATTTTTTAATCCCTTTTTTCAACATATAATCTCTTTATATATCAATATTTAAAAAACAAAAATTATAATTATCTCTTAAAAATAATATTAAATAAACAAAATATATAGTTTGTAAGTTATATTTTTAGTGCATCAAACATTGACTTCATTACTAATTTTCGAACATAAAAACAAACATTAGTTTTATAAATTTACTTAAACACATCTGGGCTAAATGAAAACGATTTAACAGCTGGTTTTCGCCGCCCAAAAGTCTCTTCACACTTATGGTGTTGTTTAGCCAAATACCAACTAAAGGATGTTTTATTTAAATTGTAAAGCTATTTAATCTTAAGAATTATATATATATAAATGTCTCTACCTTGCTGCAGTAACAGAGCCTGCTCGCAATTAATATAGTAAACAACTTCTTTTTTTCAATTATAATTAATATTTAACATTTTTTTATTATTAAACTATATTTTTAAACAATTTTTTACTATTCTTTATTAATCTTAATTTTTTTTATATAACCAAATAATATCAGCATTAAAATAATCATTAAAATATCTTAATTATTAGCTTTTCTTTATCATTATTATACTATTATTTTTGTCAATTTAAACCAATTCTTATTAAAATATTTTTTTATACTAAACATTAGTATATGAAATATGTTATTTCGAGTTGAATTTTTATAACAATTTATTTTTTTTATACATTTTGTGAATTATTTTATCTCAATTATAATTATTATAAAAATAACAATAGTTTTATATCAATCGCATATATGTAAAACAAAAGAATATGTAGTTTTTTTTTGATCACGCTTCTTGGTGTGGTCTATATTCATTCATCAAAGAAAAATAAACAAAAAACATATAGCATAGGCTTTCCATAAAGCCAAAAAAAAACAATACTGTTTTATTTATTTGTAAGGCATTATTTTAGGTTAGTGAGTACCACTCACTATCCAAACAAGTACGAAAAGTACAGTTGGTTGCAAAATACATGTCTAAACAATTACAAACACTGTAAATTGTTATGATGATTAAAGTGGTAGCTTGCTCTGCGCTTGCAAACAAATACAGTCTATCAGCCATGTCACAGAATTTAATTCCGTTCGGAAGTGGAATTAATTCCGGATTTTTTTTCTATAGAAAAAGTAAAAGGAACAATTTTTTCGGAATGAAACCTAGAAATGCTTAAAATTACTATTCCACATAGCAAATTAAAAGTGGTTACATTCGGCAAAAAAATTTCGTTTTGCTTCTCCCATAGAAGCAAAACACAGAATTAATTCCACTTCCTAACGGAATTAAATTCTGTGACATGGCTTAATATTGATAAAAATTATAAGGATAAACCATTAAAATATTACATTCAGGCATGTGATGCAAATCGATATCGAAAACGAATCGGTTTTGGAAATACATTTTAATGCATTTATAATTTAATTTTTAAGATTCTCGTTAGTAGCCCAATATTTTTATATTTTATATGTATATGTACCTAATAAAAGTTTTTCAATACAGAAATATTGCGAAAAAATTTACTTCTAAAACTAATTCGTTTTCGATATCGATTTCCATCACATGCCTGATTATTAGAAACTTTCTTTTTTAATTAAACTATAAAATTAAATAGTAACATCTGAACAAATAAGAAATATATTTACATAAATATATGTGTGTCACACAACTAAATTGCCTACTAATTTTCAAGAGAAATTTGTTCTTCATTCATGTAATTAATATAAAATTCTAAAAAACGGGTAAAAATATTTTTTTTTCAGTTGAGTGGACATTGGAATATACCAAAAAAAATGTGCCCCCGATTATCGTTCACAACACTAAAATGTTGTGTTGTCTCGACTACAACACAACATGCATTTTTCATACGATTAAGCCGATAATTGTTGTGAATCGTAATCGCAGTTTACAACATGCAATATGTTAGTAGGCAAATTAGTTTTGTAATACACTGTATGTATGTACATATATCAGCTCTTTGTTTACTTTATAGCATTAGAAAAAATAATTAGGTCATAGAGTTTGTTGACTTCTTTTTACACATGTTCTACTCAAACCTTATCCGTAAGATCTTCCTAGTTAGTTAGTTTGTGAAGAATAGTGTGATATTCACACTTCCACTCGGAGACCTAAAAGTCTACTGTGAATCCGTTCCAGAAAAATCTTACCCTGTGGAAAAAATTAAAATAGAATGGTTTGGTTCAGAAAGTATGATCCCAGGTGATTCTACCAATATAGCACAGACAGCCTACCATATATCCATCCCAATCTCCTTATGAATCTGAATATGTCCTCTGAGTTACAGACTCTGACATCCTCTAGTTCATTGTGGAATGGCAAGGCAATTGCAGATAATATGCTCCACTGTTTTTGACTTCTCTTCATGTTCGCATATTCTACAACGAAGTCCGGAGTGTTATTATCCCATCTATTTACACCTACCCTTACAGGACAGTGAACCGTAATCAAACGCACTATCACTCTAACACTACTTTTATCTACACCGAATATATACCTGGTACCTGAAGTACCCCCCTGAGTTTATTTCGATTCGAAATCAAAAGCTGTACAATGTAAAAAGTATACAAATTCGAACGATTTTTTTTCGAATCGAAATAGACAAAAAAACCCTCGGTTTTGGCCATAACACTCGCGATATGCTACATGACCTGGTACCCAACACAGACGAACGTCGAGGTACTCCATTAACCTACCTACCTAGCGCACACAAATATATTGTTATTTACATTGTCACAAGTCATTGATACACCGATGAATTAATTAAAATTTCTTAATATACAAAATTTATAATTGGTCACAGGTTTCTACCTATATTTAAATAATAGTTTTTACAAAAAGTATAAAAACCCGAGGACATTGGTTTTAGAACTAGTTCTAAAATCTAGACGCATGCTTACAGCTAGTACTCGTTCTTATTTGGCGTTGGGATCAAACATTTTTGAAATTGCCACCTCCACATTGCACAGCTAGCAAATGTTGTTTAGCACGGTCCCGAACCAAATCTTTAACCAATGATTTTTGTTTGAAACTATCAGCCACGGAACTACTGCGAGAGAAATAAGCTTTACGAAACAAACACACATTCTAAGGATCAGTTCTAGAACTTGTTCTTCCGGTAGCATTATGTATTTTAAATTGTCACCTTAGAAATTATATTATGGGTTATTTATACGTATGTATGTACATATTTAAAGGTATATACCGAATACATACAGTTTTAAATTAATTCAGAAGCCATACATAAAATATTATTCCATTTAAAATAAATTGCTTTTAAAAATGCGAATTCGGTTATGAGATGACAACAACAGAAATCATTATTTTCAAAAACGGGATCTCGATTTCAGGTGATTTTTAAGACTTTACTAATACTTATCCAAAATTGTAGTTAGTTATTAAATTATTTACCGGGAGTCTTTGTTCGAGACACACAACGATGTAAAATAAATCAAAATTACAGTAAAATTAAAAAAAGCAAACATTTCTCATTGATAAACCCTATGCACAAGTACTGTCATACTAAACTAGCATATTTGGCGAAACTTGAAAAGCTTTATTTTTATTAACTAAAATTAAGCTTTAGCAATAATACATATGTATTAAGAACTTCATTGAATGTAGGTATAAAACAATTGAGAAATATGAGAAATCTTTTCAGTACACCAACTAATTTGAAAACAGACAGCTGCATTCGGTGAATAGACCCTCTAACTAAAAAGACAAAAAACATGTACGGTGACATAAAGAACAAAACTATTTTAGTTACAGGTGCTGGAGCCGGTAAGTAAAAACAAAAAAATTATTTATTCTGTTTCTCAACTTAATAATCTATGTACATACATGTTATCAAACGATAAAATATTATCACTCATTTTTTGTTGTGTGTTTTTCGTCTACCATGTTAATAAAAAGGCATTGGTAATGCTTTATGTAAACAATTGGCCGAGGCAGGGGCAAATGTTATCGCTGTAGCACGATCAGCCGAACAATTAAAAGAACTAAAAACACAGCAACCAACCATACAAACATTACAAATAGATCTAAAAGATTGGCAACAAGTGCGTCTGCAATTACAAAAGCTACCGCTACTGGATGGTCTGGTTAATAACGCTGGCATTGCAATCATAAAACCTTTCAGTGAGTTGACCGAACAAGATTTTGATGAGTGAGTACTGAAACTGTTTACTGTAAAATTTTTATGTAATAATGTTTGAAATTTCCATTTCCAGCACCTTCGATGTCAATATTAAAGCCGTTTTTAGTGTTACCCAAACTTTATTACCTAAACTTAAAGACAAATCCAGTATTGTTATGGTCTCCTCTTTGGCCGCCTCTCGATCATTCGATGGTCATGCCGCCTATAGTGCCACAAAAGCGGCCGTCGATTCGTTAACCCGTTCGTTGGCCTTGGAATTGGGACCGCGTAAAATACGTGTGAATTCGGTTAATCCCACTGTGGTCTTGACGAAAATGGGTCGCGACAATTGGAGTGATCCGGCTAAAGCAGATCCTTTATTGAATCAGATACCTCTGCATAGATTTTGTGAAGTACAGGAGGTTATCGATGCAATCGTATATTTGCTGAGCGATAAATCGAGTTTTGTTCATGGTCATCATATGAATTTGGAAGGTGGTTATTCGGTGTCATAAGTATTTGATAGAGAGAATTTGTTGTATGGAAAATAAAGATACATATTTTGTTATAACTTGGTAATGTAAACAATCTCTGTTTAATATTTTGTTTAATCAAACGACGAGGATGTGTAAATTTCAGGGGGTTATTGTGTATTTCGATTCGAAAAGAAAATCGATTCGATTTTGTATACTTTTTACATTGTATTTGGAAAGCTTTTGCTTTCGAATCGAAATAGGTATACCACAATAACCCCCTAGTTTTGATTTTTAATATTTTTTATTCGAAATGTAGATCATAATAGAAATTATATAAGAAATTTTGAATTTCTATTTCAAATCTATTCCTAATTGATCATTTGTTTCAAAAGTAATAGTCTAATTCGAATGGAATTCGTTGGAAATTTATCATTTCTATTCGAAATTTATAATTTATATTCGAAATTGATAATTTATGTCCGAAATTGATAGTTGCTATTCAAAACTGATAATTTTTATTCAAACTTGAACATTAATTTATATTCGAAATTGAAAATTTCTATTCAAAATTGTTTATTTCTATATGAAATTGATAATTTCTATAAGAAATTAAAACGCTATTTTCGAATTAACAAATTTTATTGGAAATTAAGAATTTGTCTATTTGAAATTAGAAAATTCTATTCGAAATCTATATATTTCATATATACATATACAAATAGTATGGTACAACTTTATTGTGATCGGTCCATAATTAGTCGTAGCCCCCATATAAGGCCCACTTCCGAAAATCACTATAAAGTGCATAACTCTCTTAAAAATGTCGTTATCCAAATAATATTAAACACAAATATGTATGTTTCGTATATATACAAATAATGTGGTACAATTTAGTGAAGATCGGTCCATAATTAGTCGTAGCTCCCATCTAAGGCCCACTTCCGAAAATCACTTTAACGACCATAAATCTCTTAAAAATGTTGGTATCCAAATAAAATTCAACACAAATAAGTTTAATTTTATATTGGACGGTCCATAATTAGTCGAAACTCCCATTTAAAACCCCTCTTTAACCTCCATAAATCTTTTAAAAGTCATTATATCAAGATAGAGTTTAACATACATAATATTTATATTTCAGAAGTCAAGGCACTAAAGCTGCCTAATGAAAAATTAAAAAAGATAGTTGTTTTTTTAATAAATGATTTCATTTATTTATTTCAAATAAGTATAATATTCACAATAAAGATTAAAATCTGACTGTTTTTTATTTATACATTTTAGGGTGTAAATTCTACAGCTTATTAGATTTAAATTATGTATTTATATATTTGCTTTAATGCTTATTTACATTAACTTATTTTCCTAAAAAAAAGTATTATAGTAAAATTAAAACAAGAAGAATTGAGAGAAACTCTTATTAAACATTCTTTTAGAAATTTTAAATACAAAACTTAACTCAAATATTTAAAAACTACAATTATGTATGAATCAATTTTTACATTAAGGATATCGCTGAAATTCGACAAAAGAAAAGAAATATATAAACATACATATGAATGCATGAATTTATGTAATGTTATGAAATGCTACAATTGTTTATAAATATTTTATAAACCAACTTTCAATTGTTGTTGGTTTTGCAATTGTTTCTTTTCACGCTCTCGTCGCCGTAATTTTTTGCGTCGCCTATCAATACTCGCCAAATCACTTTTGATTATGTTGTACGTTTTACGTAAATCTTGGATTTGTTTTAATAAAATTGCTATACATTGATCAGGATTAAGTGAAGGATCTAAAGAAATTGGTTAAGAAAAACTCATTAAAACAAATTATTTATAGCAAAAAGACTGAAACTTACCCAATTGCACTAGGAAATTGTAGGGACACGGTTTAGAACCTGGTGTAGCTGATTGTTGTGTTTGTTGTTGCGATAAATTGTGTTGCTGATGTCGGGTTGCGTGATGTGTACTACGTTGAGAAACATTGTCGGAATTATCATCACTATCAGAACCAGCTATAAAATAGAATTTTTGAAAGGAGTTAAATATAATATTTATGAAAAACTACAAATATTTTGTATACTGATTCAATACAACCATAATAAGTACATACATATACATATATATAATATAACTGAAATCCACTCACCTGCATTCTTTTTATTGCAAGGCAACGGTCTCCGTCTCTTTGAATGCTGATGATGTGTTTGTTGTGGCTGTTGCTGCTCTGTTGCTAAAGAGCTGTTATCGGTCTGCTTACGTGGACGTCTACGTTTACGTGGTAACACTTCATTTTCTACATCTACAGATTTCTTCAAGTCTTCACTTGACTCATCTTCTTGACTGCCCGAATCGTTGGGTGAACTACTGGTTGTAGTTGTTGTAGTTGTGGTAGCTGATGTTGTTACCGCTGTAGCAACTGTTATAGAACCAGTGACCAAAGATTTGTTAGATTGTATAGTAGAAAAGTCTTTATCAGCCGTTACATTTGAGTCTGGCATTAATGAAGTGGCTGTTCTCTCTTGAGAGTCTTCACGGCCTGTTATAACCGAAGCCGGGCTTCCTGGTATAGTTTCTTCACATCTCAATTGAATTATGGAATCATTGTGTGCATCAGGATGTACGGCTGTTGATTCGACTGCAGACGATGTGGAGGCTACGGCCGCTAGAGTAGAGGAAGGAGGTGGTGGTGCTATTTCTTTTGTTGCAAGATTTGTATGGGTTACTGTATTTATTAATGGCAGATTTGAGGGTTTCGGTATATCACCCAATGGCTTAAGACCATCATCTGGTCGTAATTCTGTTCGTGGATCAAGATAAAAGCCAGATGTTGAAGTGGGGGCTGGTGTGGGATTGCTGGGTGCCGACAAGGGTTGAAAGCCGCCCTTCGAAGGTGTTTGTATAAGGCCAGACGTCGTGATAGGTTTAAGATTTTGTGGTATGTGTCGTATTGTTGTGGAGTTTTCAAATGTTTTTGCTGTCGACACAAATGCTGTAGGATTAGAGGCTTGAATTGAGGATGGTGTGATGAGTGATTGTGTGGGATTTGGATGCAATGTTGATGAAGTCGTTATTAAATTTGATTTTGTAATTGTAGCAGCTGAAGACTGCTGAGCTTGTGATACAACAATTTGCTGTGTTTGTTTTTGTGGCGTTTGTTTTGGAGTTTGTAGGGCAGCCGCAGCCGCCTGAGCTGCAGCCATAACAGAGGGCACAGCTGTGGAGGCAACAACTACAGAAGCCGGTATATCGGGCAAAACAATGGGAACTCCTGCTGAAGCCGTAACCACTGGGTTTGTTGGACGCACAGAGCTCGTTGATAGTTTGTGGGGTGATGAGACATTTGATCCACTGCCCCCGCCTGATATTTGTCCCAAATGCGTAGTCAGCTCTTGTTTCTTGTCGACCGTAATTTGGGATTGATTTTGAGCGCCTGCTGTTGGCATGATTAACACAGATTTCTGTATAGTTTGTGTAATATTGTTTGATGGCAAGTTTTGCTGAGGATTTGCTTGTATAACGGGCTTGGATGCGTTATGGTAAACAAGCGCAGCGGCGTTTTGCGTTGATATTTTACTTACCAGTGAAGTGTTAGGCGTTATACTAATCAAATTCGAGGATGCCGTAGTGGTGACTACTGAAGCTGTCAAGGGACTTCTTCCCAATGTGGAAGATGTAACCGCTTTTATGGGAATGGGAGCTGGAATATCATGATGTGTAGCATATGCTATTTTGGCTGAAGCCATGGTGGTTTCAAGTTTAACGGCCGTGGCAGAGGGTTTGCATGATTCTGGACCAAGCAATACGGGACTTGGTTTTTGTTCTATCGGTGTGGTAGTGGCTCCTGAATCATCAGCCACATCTTCTATAACCAATCTACGTTCAGAGTCGGTACTGTCGTTGGTATCATCCGAGAAGGTTTCTGGGTTGGTTGTTGATAAAGGAGTTGTTGGTGTCACTGGATGACTAGTGACTGGTGTGCGTCTTTGTATAGCGCATTCTAATTTTTGTATAGTCTCCGATAGCTGATTCTTGGTACCTCCCATTGATTCTAAAATACCAATTTTAGGCTCGGGAGATGTCAGCGGAGTGCGTTTGTTGGCCAAGAAAGTGTTTAGAGGACCACTTAGTAAAGCGGTCGATGAAGAGGATGATGATGTTATGTCCGTATTGATTTTCAATGGTTCACTCAGCATAGAAGCAGCCGATGTGTTACTAGCAAATGGATTTGTTTGTGTTAAAGATTCTAGCGAAGACTTAAGGGTTGAAGTTGAATTTAAACTGGATATTAACAAGGATGGTCGAGCGGAAATTCCAATATTAGTAGATGCAATGGGCTTGTCTTCTTTTGTGTCTGATGATTCTTTATATTTTGTTTGTCCGGCAGCAGCTTCTTGTTTTTTATTCTCTTCTTCCTCCTTCTTTTGGGATATGGCCTTCAAAACTTTATCTGCTATGGAGGAAGTTGTGGGTTTTGTTTCCAATTTCGAATGATCAAAATCAAACGCACCGCCAGTAGCCGACAGCAGAACTTTAGCATTTTCCAACTCAAATTTATTTTCTCTACTACTGGACCCAGCACCAAATGACAACTCAAATACACTACGAGTTTCTATGAAAGGACTACCTACTTGTGGTTTGGCGGTAGGAGCCGTAGCAGTGCCAGGAGGAGTCGACAATTTAGGAGAGACTACTAATGGCTGAACAGTTGCAGTTGCTTGTAAGACTGCAGTGGAGTTTGCACTCACTGCACTAGAGGCAGGCAATACAGACGTTTTTTCGGGCATTGTCTTAGTGGGAGTGATTTCAGCAGGATTGTTTAGGACTGCTGGGGGCTGTGGCGATTGTAGGGCATCCGTTAATGCTCTGGTAGTTTCTTGAACTGTTTGAGCTAATTCTTCATTCAAAGCGTTTATGTTTAAGTTAAAACTGGGAGATTTTCGTAGAGTATCAAACGCTGAGTTGTCTCCTGGTTGCTTTTGTGGTGTTATTACGGGTGCTAATAAAGAGGAGGCTGATGAGGCTGGAGTATTGCTGGGTGGTATAGATTTTGGCAAAGCTGGAGCATGCATAGCTGTACCAACTGTACTTTTAGTTTGTGCAGACATCTGCATCTTAACCTGGGTGGAAGTGGTTGCAGTGATTGTGGTTGCAGTAGATGTCGTTGAATGGTGCACTAATTTGGCATCTGCTACCAGAGGACTGGGTGTTGCAGGTTTCTCTTCCATTTTCAGTAGCTTTGCTTTTTCTATAACGGATTCTTTCATGGGTGAACCACGTTTTTTACGATTGACCAAAGCCGACATGGGATTTGATCCCAAGGAAGAGTGAGGATCTGGTTTTCCAGCGGATTTATTACGTTGTGTAATAGAAGTACTGGAGGTGGTTGAAGCTCCTAAATTGGCGGTTATGACAGAAGAAGTATTGGATTGGACCATGGGTGATTTGCGTATTTCAAACTCAAATGGTTCATTGTCCTTGAATTCGTAAACATCCGGTGAATTGGGTTTATTTATAATAGACGATGAAACTTTGGTTTCCTTTGCACATGCGCTGGCATACGAAGTAGAAGATGTGGAGGTGGTGGAGGGTGATGATAGGGAAGTAGAAGTAGACGAAGAACTTCCTGATATGTCTAGCTTACTCATATCCGGTAAAAATCTGGAACCAGATGAAGAAGACGTATTTGATGACGAAGATGTGGAAGAAGATGTCGATGAAGTTGATGAGGGCGAACAAGCTGCTGGAGGCTCAACTTTAAGAATTTCTTTGTGAGTGTTGGGCTCAATAAACTTTTTAGCTGATTGTGTATGAGGCATTAAAGACTCCGTCAAAGAACCCTTTTTGGGTGTTTCTAGTTTTTTACCAAAAGAAGTTTCCAATTTTTTCCCCACCGACAATGGTTTTTCAACTATAACTGAAGTGTATTTACTGGGCATGTTTATTGTTGAGGATGAAGTAGCTGAAGCAGGAAATCTAGTAGGCTGTAATATAACAGTTTTTGTTTCGGTTGCTGTGCTTAACAAGGGCTTCTTTTCTTCATCCTTAAGTGGGGTTGATTCCGTTTTCAAATCTGGTTCCTGTTTGATATTTATGACACCTGTAGAAGACTTAATTTCCTCTTTTACAAAAGGTTTTGCCTTTAACGTTTCCTGTCTTTTTTCGGATTCCCTTTCTTTTATAATTTTCTCCACAACTCGAGTATTGCCCAATGATGTGGTAGCTTTAGAAGACACCTGGGGTTTATCTAATGATCGTAATTTGTCTGCATTTATAATTTGTTGGAATTTCTGTCTCATGTTTTCCAGTTGAGTGGTTTTATCAGATGATTGGGACTCATCGTCACCAAACGAATCGGTTTCTGATGACACATCTGTAGAAGACCGTTTTCGTGGCTCATCTTTAGGCTCTCGTTTACATTCATCTTTGAGGGTTAGCGAAGAGGATGAATTGTTTGCTGATGACTTTATATCAAATTCCGTCTTTTCCGTTTTGATGCTGCTAAGTTTGGTAGATTCCTTACTATCTTTAGATTCTTTTACAGAATCCTCATTTTCTAGTGAGGTTTTTATACTCTGAAACCCCTTTAGCTCAGAACGTATTTGATTAAGATCATAATCACGACCTTTGCGTTGTACCAATGACTTGCTGGTACTTGGCATGTCTTCTTCATCATCATCGTCATCATCATCCTGGTCATCTGTATCCGACTGGCTGTTGGGAGCAGATATGGACATTTTGGATTTTGCTGGAGACTTTCCACACTTTGCAGATTCTTTTATATTGCGTATGGGCCTTTTGACAGGTTCATCAGAATCTGTGTCCGACTCTTCTTCGGTAGCTATAGAAACGTCTGAAACATTGGCCGAAGTTCTTCTCGCCGAATTGGGTGTTTGTCGCTGGGGACGTTTTTTCAAAGCCGACGAAGTGGCGGGTGATTTAGTACGACTAGAGTTCGAAGCCACTGAAGACGGTGTAGTCGATCTGGGCGGCATGGAGTCACTACGTCCTCTGCCACGCTTACCAGCTGCATTAGGTGTTTTAGAGGTCGATATTAACTGCTGTTGTGTAGTCGACGAAGTAGACGAGGCAGCACTATTTGCTGCCGAACCAGCTGGTGTGGATGCTAACGAAGCAGCGGAAGGTGGCTTTGGTGGATTTTCTTTTGATTTTTCGCTTGAACTAGATGTTCTACCACCACCCTTAAATTTTGAGCCCTTAGTTAGATTTTCTGCAATACGTTCCCTTGGCACCCATTCATCATAACGATTGTTCCAGCCAGTGTAATGAACCAAATACATGGGTGTGCCACGTTGCAAAGTGATTTCTATAACCTTGGCCTCGTATGTCACCTTCTTTTCGTGATAATAGACTTTCAGTTTATCGCCAGTTTCTACCACAAAATCACCAGTATCAATCTTTTCCACAACAATTTCTTCTTTACGACGTTTGCTGCGTTTATCATCATTCTGAGACGATTGTTTACGTTGGGTCTTGTCCTTCTTGTTGGAAACATTTGATCCTTGAATAGAAATTAAGATTTTTTTTTTATTAATTATGTATGTTCAATTGGTTATATTCATTTACTTTTGATGATGAAATAGAAATAAAGATATGTACATACATATTTTAAGATACTTTTTTTGTAACACAAGAAATTTATGGAGTAAAAAAGAAATTGAAAATATTATATCCCCAAATACTAATAAAATATTAAAACGTAATCAGATTATCCAATTATACCTAATACTAGTAGTGGAAAATCAGTTGATATAGTATAATTACGATGGGAGTTTAAAATGGAAGTGAAATTAGGACCCTTAATCTTTATTTGAGTGTTTAGTTATTGAACGACCTATTGTTAGAATATGTAAAGATATTATTTGGGAAATATAATAATATAAAGCTTTTGAAGGTTTAGGTCTTAACTAAAGCTTTTGTTAAAAACTTTATATATTTTTTTTTCTATATTTAGTTGATTTTCCATCCACTTAACTATATGTTAAGCATTTTTTTAGTTCCTCTCCCACTTTACCTCTCTTTTTAATATTACTTTTCTGTTTCTCTATCCCTTCCCTGTTTTAACACATCAACAATTTTTAGTTTCAGTTATCCACTAACTGTGGATTTTGACGTTTGTTGTGAAAATAGCGAATAAGAAAATACAGACAAAATTCGCCGATAAATTTATATTAGTATTTAAAATATCAAACATTTTACATAAATTGTGTCTAAAAAATACTTAGGTAAAGTAAATTAATAAACAAATGATTTTTTTTTTATAAAACCAAAAAATTTAATTATGAAGTGCAATTAAAACATGTGGGTAAATGTTTCATTTCAAATGTTTTTTTTTTATATTTTTAATGGACACCAGCAGTGAATGTTGAAAATGTTGACAAAAACATAAATGTATGGATGATATTGAGCTGATAAGATGCTTATGCAGGTCATAAGTTTTGATTTTGTTTATTAAAAATATTTTTGGGACTATGTATATATGGGTTTAGTGTTATCAATAATTCATTAAAAATGTATGTATGTATATAAAAACCCGCTTTGTTTCTCGTTTAGTAAGAACAGACCCGGTTGAATTATTTATTCAAGTACTAAGGAAGGTACTTATTTTTTAAACTGCAAAAAAAAAAAATTAAGTACATGTAACCCTCCTACAAGACGGCTTTCTACAAAACGATTTCGATCTTACACGAAAAAAAATTTGCGGGAACCCTAATCATCAACAACACGGTTTCATTCTAACACGATAAAATGGAATTGCAACTTTATCGTGATTGAGTTGTTAAAATTGTACCAAAATAGTACAAAAGTACTAATTTTTGTCTCGGATTTCTGCTCATATCTCCGTTATTTATGGACGGATTTTGCTGATTTTAAATAGCAAACTTCTCGAAAGCATGTCTGACAGAATTATTGAAGATTTGGATTCAGAAAATTGATTTCAACAGACAGACGGACATGGCTTAATAGACTCCGCTATCTACAAGGATCCAGAATATATGTATATACTTTATAGGGTCGGAAAATTATATTGTGGAAATTACAAACGGAATGACAAACTTATATATACCCTGCTCATGAAGGTGAAGGGTATAATTAAAGTTTTTGACACCACATATTTTATTTTTCAAAAAAAAAAAAGTTCAAAAAGCTGTTCCGGTACTAATAAGTGTTCCATACAATTAGTTTAGTGTCAAAGAACCCATTCCTTAAAAAGACACAGGTACGGAAAGTGATTGCGACAACACTAGTTTGAAAAGCAATTTCAAGATCACTATTTCCAAATCCGTCATTCTAGAAATAGGTAGGTTAGGTTAGAAGGCCGGTGTGAGATTATAGATAGATTTGTCAGTAATACATTTCGAAATAAGTCAAACAAAACTTTTTTTTAGTTAAAAATAAAATTTCATTAATTAAAAATTTATTTTTTTAGTAACAAAAATACTTTTTTAACTTGTTTTTTTTTAATACAATTTTGCATTTTCCAATGTACATCTCTCTAAAACAGCTCAATTTTTAAGAATGTTATTTTTTCAGGCTAAAATGGCCTAAATTTATTCAATTTTTTATTTGTTAAATCTCTAAGCAATTTTAAATAATTAAGAATAAAATTAAAGCCAACCAACTCAAATTTATTATTTATATAAATGAAATGTCTAATTTATAAACAATAATCATATCAAATATCAAGAAAAATAAACTTACTACTACAATTTATACAAATTTCAGATCTAAGTCCAACAAAATGAGTTTTCTACTTAAAGCATCTAAACAGTTCAACAACTCATCAGTAATTTACAACACCGGCCTTAAATGTCTAACCACGGGACCGAATTTTACCTTTAATGCTACAAATAATCACCAAACACGACAACAATTTAGATACAACTCTCAAAATGCCACAAACTCAAAAAATAAACCTAAAAAAACCAGCAATGTCATCTATACTCTATTTACCCTGGGTGGTATTACCATGGGCTATTTTTTTTTCGATAATATGGAGAAATTGAAAAAGGCTGAAATGAAACCAGTAGAAGCTACAAACAAATCCGTTGTTATAAACCAGCAGGAGGAAGTTAATAACGGTCAAGAGGAGGAGGCTTATAAATTATGGCATTCGACAGAACGTAAAGATTTACCCACTTATAAAGTGGAAGAGATAAACAAGCATAATACTTTGGAAAAAGGAATCTGGGTAACGTATGGCATTGGCGTGTACGATATAACCAAGTTTATACCCAATCATCCGGGTAGTGATAAAATTATGTTGGGTGCCGGTAGTGCCATAGATCCATTTTGGGCCATTTATCAACAGCATAATAATAAGGAAATCTTAAAATTGTTAGAATCATTTCGTATAGGAAACATAAGCCCAGAAGATGAAGTGAGCACCGATGATATGGGTTCACCTTGGGCCAGGGAACCCAAAAGGCATCCCTTGTTAAAGCCTGCCTCTGAAAGACCTTTTAATGCTGAACCTCCACTATCATTGTTGGCTGATAACCTATACACACCCAATGAATTATTCTATGTTAGAAATCATTTGCCAGTGCCAGTGATTGAAGCAGATTCGTATGAACTGGAAGTAGAAATAACCACTCCCCAAGCCGGTGCTAAGGAGGAGCAGAAAACTTTAACATTAAAAGATATAAAAGCTTTGCCAAAGCATACGGTGTCAGCAGCTATAATGTGTGGTGGTAATAGGCGTTCGGAAATGACCAAATTTAAAAGTGTTAAGGGTAGGTATATAGGTGTTAAAATTAACTTTAATTCAAATTAACCTTATAATATCGTTTTTAAGGCCTTTCCTGGAGTGCAGGAGCTGTTGGTAATGCCAAATGGTCGGGAGCTCGTTTGCGTGATGTTTTATTAGCCATGGGAGTAAAACCTAACGAAAAACTACATGTTATTTTTGAGGGAGCTGATTTAGATCCCACTGCTAATCCCTATGGAGCCTCCATACCTTTATCGAAAGCTTTGGATGAGAGAGGTGATGTCCTATTAGCCTACGAAATGAATGGTAAGCCCTTGAATCGTGATCATGGCTTTCCCATACGTGCGATCGTACCAGGCACTGTAGGCGCCCGCAATGTTAAATGGCTGACACGTATAGAGTTGTCGGAGTATGAGTCAAATTCTCATTGGCAACAGAACGACTATAAAGGTTTTAGCCCCAGCACTGATTGGGATACAGTGGACTTTACAAAATCTCCCGCCATACAAGCAATGCCCGTCACATCAGCTATTTGTACACCAGCTCACGGTGATAAGGTTAAAGTTTCCGAGGATGGTTTTGTAGAAGTGCGTGGTTATGCGTGGTCTGGCGGTGGTCGTCGCATAGTACGTGTAGATTTAACAGCCGATAAGGGTAATAGTTGGCATGTGGCCACTTTGGAGCAAGAAGACGAGCCTGATGGTCGTCATTATGGTTGGTCTTTGTGGACAATAAGCATTCCTGTTGATCCCAAGCTTAAAGGTGAGGAAGTTGAAATCTGGGCAAAGGCTGTTGATTCAGCATACAATGTACAACCCGAACAATTTCAAAATATTTGGAATTTGCGTGGTGTACTCTCAAATGCTTACCACCGTGTTAAAATTATTCTTCATTAAGAATGAAAGTACATAATGAGATTAGTATTTCAGATAAATAAAATTTTAAAAATTTTTACTGTTTGGATTATTTAAATAACTTGTAATTTAAATCTTATTTCTGTTTAATGAATTAAGAACTCAAAAGATGAAATTAAATAAATTGTAATTTTAAATTTTTAAAGTAAAAACATTTTAATATTTTTCCTTTACGTTTTGTTAAAAAACACTCGCCTAGGTTCTATATTCCACTACGAAGGGAAACTGAAATCGTTTTCAATTCCACATAGACAATTTCACGACGTTTAAAAAAACGAGTGAAATTTTTATTCTAAGATGAACCAAACTGGAAATTATATTTTACTTTTCAAATCATTTTTACTAAAATTAGAACACAAACTAAATGAAAAATTCACTTGCACTTCTATTTTTAATTTAATAAAACATGTGTATGTGGGGTATTTCAAATTTTTTGAGCACCTGCTGAAACCGACATACTATGGATCTTATTCCGTTAAATTTTATGAATTTAAAAAAAAACGTTGTACAGGGTTTAGATGACTACACTTGAAGGATATGACGTGCAAAGTTTTACTTTGAAAAGACTTCACCTTAAGAATTGGTGGTCATGTAAAATTCGAAAAATTAAAAAAACGACTTGAAACTTGCAAGAGTTTTTTCATCCATTACGTTTTCTTTGTAATAGTTTTTAGCTTTCAGATCCAAATCAATACAAAATATAGTCAGTAGACTTGGAGGATATGTCCACCAAAAAAAAATTGATATCGCTGCTGGGTCAAAAGTTGCATGTGGTTTACAAGTGAAACGAAAATTTTCCGAATTTTGAACTTTTTGAAGATTTTACATAGGGCTTTTGCGCCGTTTAATAAAAATGAGTTTTAAGCGCAGAATTAAAAAAACTGCGTAATTTTATAAAGTTTGAGGTATATCAAGTTGATGTCAGCGCACCAATAATTTATCACGGAGATCACAAACTTAAAAGAAATTAGCGTAAATTTTGTAAAAATGTATCTTTTTTGCGTCTGACAATCTGAATTGTCTTTTAAGTTGGGTAGTGTATTGCGTGATGTGAGTAACTTCATAAAGGGTACCTCCGAGGCGAAAACGCACTTTAAAATTTTTAAACGCAAACATTTTATGAACTTTTGAAAATTTTTGCAAAAAAAATATTTTTTTTAAGCTTTTTTTATATCAAAACATGGCATGGGAACATGTTTAGGTATCTAAATAGATTTTTCGCGACGGACTAAACTAAAAAACTTTGTGACAACTAAAGCGCTGTATCAATTGCGCTAAAACATACATCGAATAGAAGACTTTACTGATCTTAATACTAAAATTTAAAACGCACGAAAAAATTTTTAAAGATTTAAATTTTATGGAGGAAAAAAAATGTTTCTAACCTAAAAAAAACTGTAATTTTAAGTTTTTTTTAATTTTTAACTTAAAACCGCAGTAAAAATTAATAACGCGAACGGATTTCACATGCTCAAAAATCTTTTTATCCACACGCATAATGATGTCAGACAAAAAAAAAATTCCAAGTGCCGTACATTTTTGAAGTTGCCCATGTACATTTTTGAAAAACAAAAAAAACTTAATTAATTTTTAAGATTTTAAAGCCCTAAATTTTAGTGAGACATAAATAATAATAAAGAATTTTCAACTTACCAGATGGTGACGAATCCCGAGTTACTTGTCCCGAAGAATCCTTAGAGCCGCAACTTTCCTTATCTTTTTCCTTCTCTTTTTCCCTTTCACGTTCTCGTTGTTCTCTTTCGCGCTCCTTTTCTTTTTCCTTTTCGCGCTCCTTTTCGCGTTCTCGCTCCTTTTCCTTCTCCTTTTCTTTTTCCTTTTCCCTTTCACGTTCCCTTTCCTTTTCTTTTTCGCGTTCTCTTTCTTTCTCACGTTCCTTTTCCTTTTCTCTCTCCCTTTCGCGCTCCTTTTCACGCTCTTTTTCCTTAGCATCTTCTCTCTCTCGTTCTTTATTAGCCGCAGCCGCTTTTATTTTCGACAAAGGAACATCTCCATCATCTTTGTCCTTAACCGTTTTCTCTTCATATTTCTCCACTAAACTTTTGACTTTAGTGGACGACGTAGAGGCGCCACCCAACGAAGATTTACGTTTATTCTTTTGCACAGTTTCCTGACTACTTGATTCACTCGTATTTTCAGATTCTTCTGTAATGGACGTGTTGGCCGCTGCCGATGCAGAGGTGGTTGAGGCTAGAGCTAATGATGAACTGCTAGTTGAAGTGGTGGCTAATTTCGAAATGGGTGTGGGGACTTCTTTATTCACATCTTGTGGCTTGGGTGAAGCCACTGAATTGGCACGAACCAAACTGCGCCCTTTACTGCGATTGGAGTTTCGCGGTGACATTAACATGGAACAGCCCAATTTACGATGAAACTCTCCATATGGCTGTAGAAACTTCTTAAAGGCTTGTTTCACCAAATTGGTAATGCTGACAGTAACTGGAGCAAAGCCCAGGCGCAAAGCAATAGATTTCCATTGATTTTGGGATGTTACGCGATTGTAACCGCCCCTCTTCTGTACAGCACGAAATAAACGATAGAGGTCTACATCCTTGTTTTGTATAGAGGGCACTTTGTTGAGTGGAGTACCTCTATCATCCATGTATTTATAGAGTTGAGCCACAAAACGATCTTTTTCCTCACGAGGTTCATCATCTGAGGAGTCTGAATCAATTTCATCTTCATTTTCACTCGAAGAGTTGCTGAGACCAAACAAAGCATCACGATCCCAGTGAGGAGGTAAGACATCACTATCCAAGTACTCCAAAGCTGCCTGCACTGCGGGTCCATCTTGTTTAGCGGCAGCCTCACGAGTAAACTCTGTAGCCTCCTTCTTAGGCACCGTGTAATAGCGACCATCTTTAAATGAACGCACCAAATATTCATCTTTAACGCGTATGCGCACTGTAGCCTGAGCAGTGGGAGCCACCACTAATCCCGGAAACCATTTCTCTTTATCCTTCTTCTTCGATTCAGTTTCAACGCAAACAACCTTCCCAATATGCTCCTCCTTTTCGTTAACTACTTCCTTAGCATCGCTTTCATCATCCTCATCCGAACTGTCATCGTTCAGATGACCACGACGCCTACCGCGACGTCCACCGACCACAGGATTTCCAAAATGTTCAGGATGCGTTAAAGGCAGCTGATCCAAAGTCTCACTCTCGTTGAAATGACGTCCACTCTTGATGCACAAGGCGGTACGACGTAAAGTGGTGATGTCGCCATCATCAAAAACCACCGTATATTGAGAACAATCTTGTATTTTGGTGACTGTGGCATCCACATAATCTTTACGATCCGGATGACGAACTTCAACCACAGCACCAACTCTTAGTTGGCCCGGAGAGGCTTTGATGTCGTCGTCCGAAACAACTCCAGAGCCAAGACCTTGTTTGTAGGCAACCTTAACTTTTATATTGCGTACAACTTCACTGACTTTGGCTTCACAAAAGGCTCCCTTGTATTTGGCACTAACCTCCGTGCCCACTTGGAGATAGGGTGGATCGTCCACTTGCTGTAAAAAACAGAAAGCATTTGTATTGTATTCACCGTACGAAATATCAATTAATAAAAACTGAAACCTTATCTAACCAAAACCTATTACATACATTTATAGTCTAACTAGGCATTTAAGGTCTAACAAATTTCAAAATCAAACATTAAATTCAAAAAAACAATGTTCCAATATATTCTTCCACTTATTTATTGAGGTTATGCCAACAATAGCATTTTCATTGTAGACTGCTTGACAAAACCTAAACACATACACACCATCACTTTTTCACAATTTGAGACTCCACAATATTTTTCATCGCTACTCACCTGCATTTTCTGAAGAAAATATCGTTCAAAACTTAAATTATCGCTTACAAACGCCACTTTTGCAATAAATTATTAAACATTTCCTCCAAAAAAATATGGATTTTCTTGGTGAAATTCTAAATTTAACAAAGTTCTTTAGCTTTTTTTATGCAGACTAAAAATTTTGTTTTTTCTGGCTGCGGCTTTGTTTTGTTACGCCTTTTTATACGGGAGGCTATATTATTTCTGTATACGCTTTATTTTTCTATATTAATTAAACAATTAGTTGAACTTCTGAATATTTTTCTTTTGTTTTGAACAAACTTTACATTATTGGTATTTGTTTATAAAAATTTATTTAAGAAAATTGATAATTTTTGGCGCACGAATAAGTAAAATTTTCACTTTTAACTACTGCGTTTTTCTTGTTTTCTTATAGTGACATTTGTCTGCGTCGTTGTTGTTTTTTATAGTGTTGTACTAAGAGCGTCTCGGTAACCGAATTTGTTTTAGGTTAATTATACTTATGCTACTTGACACTAGATGTCACAAGGAAAACTGTAATTTTTGTTTGCTTCCAAAAAACGTTAAGCTAAAATGGTATATTAATAAATCTACTACTAATATCTGAAAATAACTAACAATCTCCTAAATAATGTAAATATTTAATTTCTATTTATATATCAGCATATTTTTAAAATTGTTTTTATTAATAAAGAAACCAATTGTAATTCAGTGAATTGTGAAATGCATTCGGGGACACATTTGTTTTGAGCAGAGATTAAAGTTAAAAGCTCACTATATTTATTGAAATATTTTCTATCCAAAATAAACTTAATTTTTAATATATACATATTTAATGTATTTATTAGAATATTTATTTAAATGGCCATTTGGAGGAAAAATCTTCTATAACTATAATGATTACTTATTAATTATTATAGTGAATTTATGTGTATATGTAAAACTTTACATTATTTTCTTCAGATCTTTTTAATACAAACTACTTGAACAAACTACGATTTCAAGTATATATTTTTTCTGCTGAATAATGTGCATCAATCTAATAATTTACAACATAGAGTGGCATTTATTACTATCAAACAGCATTTTTTTCTTCTGGCATCATTGTTTATTTAAAACGAAAATAGTGAGCAAAACACATGTAAAAAAAAATATTTTAATACATCCAGTGTTTTTGCCAACAATTGATCGCGTTTTTACTTTAAGAATCTTCCAATGATGGAGCTAAAAATTCTTGAATTATTTAGTGGCATTGGAGGCATGCATTATGCATTTAAATGTAAGTTCGAAAATAAAACAAAAATGTAGTTTTAATATACAAATTTTTCTAATTTTAGATTCCAAATTGATTGGTCAAATTATGGCTGCCATGGACATTAATACCGTGGCAAATGAAGTGTATGCTTTTAATCACAAAGAAACTTGTTTAATGAACAATAATATACAAAAGTTAAGTGTTATAACTTTGGAAAAATTACAAATTAATACGATATTAATGTCACCTCCGTGCCAACCGCATACACGTGTTGGACAAAAGCGTGATATCAAAGATAAACGTTCAGATGCCTTAAATCACATTTGTGATTTACTGCCGCTGTGCAAAGGAGTTCAATATATTTTGATGGAAAATGTCAAAGGATTTGAAGAGTCTCAGGCAAGAAATATTTATGTGAAAGCATTAGAAAAATCAAATTTCTACTATAGAGAATTTATATTGAGCCCCACTCAAATAGGCATACCAAATACCCGGCAACGTTATTATTGTTTGGCAAGAAAATCTAAAGATTTTTCATTTCCAGCTGATGAATTGTTGAAGGAAATACCGCTAATTAATAATCAAGTATTCAAAAACATCAACTTATCATCTTTATTAATTGAAGAACAAGAAATCGAACGAGAATTTTATTTGGATGAAAAGGTTCTTAAGCGTAGAGTGATGTTAATGGATATTGTAACATCGGCTGCCACTAATACAATGTGTTTTACCAAAGCTTATACTCACTATAGTGAAGGTACCGGTTCGATTTATTGTCCCTTATCTTTGGAAGAAATGCAAAGAAAATTCTCACAATTAAAGGAGCAAGAAGATATAGATAATACTGAAGAAGACAAAGAAGAGAAACACTTAATTTTGTTGCACAGCCTAAAATTACGCTATTTTACACCTAGAGAAGTGGCTCGTCTAATGAGTTTTCCAGAATCTTTTAATTTTCCTGCCAAGACAACGAATCGACAAAGATACCGTTTATTAGGCAATAGCATTAATGTAAGCGTTGTTGGAGAACTAATAAAATTAATGACTTCATAAAAAAAAAAAAAATGTTTTTTTTTCAATTTCCCATTTTATCAACAAGATTCAACTACATGTGCGAAACACATTTTAATGTTGTCATATTTTCCGGAGAATTTTATCTTTCACAATTCTCTCGCAAATGCTTAGCTTTTTGTTTACCAACAGGTGATTTCACTATTTGTTTTGCTTGCATCAATCGTAAACAGAGCAAATATAAACAAAAAACCCGCTCTCTTTTTCCACCATTGCTTTGACTGCCACTTTCGGTCTCACACTCTCGGCAAAAAAGTGAAAAACCAATTTGACAGCAAATTGACAATTCGTATAATGAAAATTTTCTTAATACATTTTATTTTCTCGTCTTTTTTTGCATTAATACATGAAAAATCAGCTATTGTGCGGACGCTTAATAATTTATTTCAAGTAGTCAATAAAATTGCAACAAATTTAATAATAAACACATGCAATAGTGAAAATACAAAAAAAATTATCGTTATTGCTAGAAATAAATTGTATTTGCTGCTTAAAAATTAGAAAAAATTGCAAATGAAAATTTTCATCTTCAGACAAGAAAGAAACGAAAAAATTAAGGTGGAGTTGTGTGAAAAAAGGATACAAAAAATATCGAAATTGTGCAAAAATTTACACAATTATTGTAAATTTATATAAAGTATAAATAAGTCATGTGAATTTATAAAATATTTATGCATTTTAATTAGTTTTTTGTGTGAAATAATTGATAATTGTTACACGGTCATTTGCAAAAAAAATTCTAAATTGTATACACACATACAGTTACGAACAAAAAGTGACGTTATCCGCGACGTAGCCAGATTGTGCTTTAAAAGCTATAACCCTTTATTTAATAAACAAAACGATCTAGAAATTCGTAATATGTATATAAATACATTTTTAAAACAAATGAAGATCCTATAATACTTTATATTTTATCTGTTACATTTTTAAATTTTCTAAATTAAATGTTAGAATACGGTTTTAGCTGATAAAAACGGTTATCTGGGTTTTCATTATATGCGGTATTTTTAAGTTTTTCTTTGTATTTACTAGAAATAATTAAATTTCAAATAGTGTGTACTACTCGTTAGTGATATATTTCCACATATAGTGAATAATTTAACAATAAATACATAAAAAATTATATCAACCAAAATTATTTTTACAATAAAACTGCTTCCTAAAATTAGTTAGTTCCATTCAAGATAAGGAAAGTTAAGGAAATTATTAACATGCTTTTTTTATAATTCAAAAATGTAAAATATGCGGTTAAATTGTCGAGGTTTCAAACTTAAAAATATCGATTTTTAAAGGACGGGATTTTTTCTTCGTATGTACCTATATCGAAATTCTTTACAGTGCCGTCATATACATAGGTACATACCTACATAGGTATAATCAAAATGGTTTAGATAAAAAATATTTTGAAAATCTATATTGTTCAGATAATTTATTGATTGAAATTCATATTTACTATTATACAATTTTTTATATAGAAGATTTTTAATGTATCGAAGTTTTTTAAATTGTTCCATATTGCATATCAAATGAATGCAATTTTTAAACACTATTCAATTATCCCAACAATTTTCAGATAATTTATTGATTAAAATAGATATTTACTATTATATTGTAAATTGACTTTAAAATCTAGAACTCATAAACAGAAAGATTCTTCTCTGTTCAGTTTAAAATAATCTAAACTAAATTTACAACAAATACATTACAAAATAATGGGGTAAAATAGTATCCACTTTCTGGCATCACTACAGGTACAAAAAGAAAATCAAACTCTATTTCGCTGCTATAGTAACCTCAAACCACTCACTGATTTCATTCTTTATATTTTTTGTATTACTATAAAAAACACAAACAATTGCAATTACAAAAAAAAAAAAAAAGAGAAGCTTTGTTAAATTTGTGTTTTGCGGTGGGGCGCAAAGTGTGTGGTTAATGTTTATAAGCAAGCATTTGTATGTGCCTAAGTATGTTTAAAAATAAACAATAACAATCGTGTTGCTGTAGAGAACAGTTTTTGTATTTAGTAACGAATTAACAACAATAACGTGGGGTTAAAGGCATTGCAAATAAACAAATCGCATTGTATTTATTTAATATAAATATATTTAATTTTTATATAAAACAGTTTTTTAATCGACTATTGATCTCATTGAGCTGGAATTAAAAACTGCGTAGAATATGGAATAAATAAAGGGAGATTCAAAAAGCCCAAAAAAATAAAATTTTACAAAAATTCATAAATTTTTGTTGTTGCCTATAAAATGACAACAAATTCCAATAACACAGACTTGTATTTGAGACCTTTACCATATTTGGACACCAAATGGGTTCGTGCCGATCTAATAGCCAGTCTACGAAATCCGGAGGATGCCGCCATATTGTGGAATAATCTTATACAAGACTGCGAATTGGTCTCATCTTCCACCGGGGCAGTTGTAAATGCAGCTGGCAATTTGTCTTATTTGGGAGATGATGGCAAACATTATTGCGGTGTGCAAAAACTACAGTGTTCTTGCTGTCCCAACGACTATTGTGGTCCCTTGTCGGCCTGTAATTGTAGTGCATGCCATACGTTGGACTCGGATGCGACAATTAAAAAAATCACTACTGCAGCTCAGGCTGCAGCTGTTGCAGCCCAACGTATTGCCAGTGATGCCATCTTTGAGTCATGGCTATGGGGTCAAACTCCCAACAATTCAGCAAAAGTTGAGTGTCAAAAAACCTTACTCAACGAACTGCATGACATCTCATTGCAAGCTGCTGGCAATTGTCTGTCTTCAATTCATTTGCGACAACAATTGTTTATCTATGAACGTTATTTCGTGTCTCTGGCCAGATGCAAGCAGCAACATCAGCAACAACAACAGCAGCAACAACAAGCCCAAATTCAACAACAACAAACCTTAGATATACCTCCGCTACACCCTCCCTCTAACTCGAATAATCCGTTTTTAAATCCAAGCGATAAAAATATTAATAAATTTCAAGACGACAGCCGTCTCTCCGGCCGAGAACGTTTTGCTAAATATGCCCAACAGTCGTCGCAGGAATTACGTTCGCCTGTGCGCGAAAGTGAGCGCGCCACCTTGGGTTTGGCTAGAGTTTGTACACGTGCTGCGTTGAATTTTTCGTTTTTCTTTTTGCGTCGCGCTTGGCGTTCTGGCGAGGATACGGAAATGTGCAGTGAACTATTGTGTGAAGCATTAGAATCTTTGCAGGATCTACCGGAAGCTTTATTGTTCGATACATCACAGGTGAGTGTGAAAAAAAGTATAAATTATAATTCTTGCCAAAACATATCAAAATTAAATAAATCTTATTTTTGATCAACAAAATTGTCTTGTAGTGTATATTATTATGTTTCCAACTTCATTTTACTTAAACATTCAATTTGTATTACCAATACTTACAGGTTTCGCCACTTTGGATCGAAGTTTTAGAACGTTCCATCAAATTTCTACGTCAAGTAGCCTTAGGTGATCCCATGGGAACTCGCTGCACAGCACCAAAAGAAGATCGTCATACAGCACTTTGCCTACTACTAGAGTTAGGTGCCCAAAAAGGCAGTTTAGCCGCCACCCTGGAAGCTGTTGTCCTACTTTTAACGCTTTGGGATAAAGATAAAGCTACCGATGATAACAGAGATGTGCCGCAAAATGCTGGAGCTCCTTTAGTGCCCATACTAAAACGTTATGAGGCCATTGGAAACTATGGTCTAACAACAAATATAGCTCCGGATATTTTACCCTCTAGTGCTACCGAATGTTTTTTACGTTTTCTTACTTTACCCGAACAAGAGACCGCAAATGTTGATCTGAAACAAGCAGCTGTTGTTATTATATCCCATTTGGATCGTTTGGCCAAGCCACATATGCCCATTGGACATTCCATACAAATACCAATAAACTTTACCATAAGCAACAACAACAAGACTTCAAATGGGTTGTGTGGCAAAGCCACAACTCTGCCCAATCAAAATTCTCAAGAAAGTGTTACCACCTCTAATAATAATAATTTGTCGGTCAGCAGCGCACCCCAGCTACATGAGCAGCGTATTTATGCCTTGGGCTGGCTGTCATTGAATACCAATCAATACGGTTTCACTGCAGAACCAGCAGTTGGTATAAACTTACCAGGTGTCAACAATGTATGCTCGCAGTATTCTGCTCCTGTATTAAATTTTTACTTTCAAGTTCAACAAGTGGTCATATCCGAGGAATATGTGCTCTTTTTAACTCAAGATGGTAAAATGTATACATGGCGGATTTCTAAGCCAGAAACAGAGCCCATGTTAATTGAGGAGTTGGCTGAAATTCATATTATATCGGTGGCAGCACATTGCGAGGGTCGCCATTACTTGGCTGTGGACAGTATAGGTAAGTCATTTATTTAAACCACAATTTTCAATCATAATTATTTTATATATGTAACGTATGCATTTTATAATTTAATAGGTAATGCTTATTCCTGGGGTAATGGTGTTGGCGGTCGTTTGGGTCATGGTGATACTCTGCCTAGAGAACATCCTACAAAAATCAACACCTTAGAGAGGTCGGTTAAATCCATTCATGTAGGTTGCACTTATAGTGCAGCCATTACCTACAACGGCACCTTGTTTAGCTGGGGACGTGGCACTTATGGACGTTTGGGTCATGGCAATTCTGATGATAAATTATTACCCACTCAAGTGGCCGCCTTAGCTGAGCATAAAATAATTGATGTAGCTTTGGGCAGTGGAGATGCCCATACTTTGGCTGTTACTGCGGCAGGTTTGGTTTACGCTTGGGGTGATGGAGATTTTGGTAAACTAGGAAATGGTTCTTGCAATGGCTCCCAGCTGCCACAACTTATTGAGACTTTACCTCGGGTACAGCGTGTTTTTGCAGGAGCTCAATTCTCGGTAGCTTTAACGTGTGAGGGGAAACTGTATTCCTGGGGTAAAGCTGGCGGCGGACGTTTAGGTCACAATCAACTAGATAAACAAGTACAATGCTTAAGTACACCAAAACTCATAATCAATTTACAATCAAAAAACATCATAGATGTGGCCATAGGTGTTTCTCATTGTTTAGCTTTAAGCTCCAGTGGTGAAGTATTTGGTTGGGGACGCAATGACTACCAGCAAATATGTCCCTCATCTATATGCCGAGATCCTTTAGTCAAACAACCCATATTAGCCACTCATCCCTCGGTTTATGCTTTTGGCATTGCTTGTGGCGCTGCCCAAAGTATCATCTGGAGCCAAACTTCTATACAGGGTATTCCCTCCCGTATACCCTTCGTCATAGATCTAAGTGAACATTCTTTTCGTTTACTGGATCAATTGTTGGGTATGGTGTGTGGTCAAGATTCCAATAATCGCCAAACCCCCAACCAAGAAGCTGAATGTGTGGCTGTAGCTTGTTTGAATCTATTAAGGCTTCAGTTGCATGCTTTAATAGCCAATGGTGTTACTCCTAAATCAGTGGGTCTGCCAGAAGGTTCTCGCCTGCTGGTGAGTTTGAAAACAAGAATCTTAAGTTTGGCAGGTGGAGCTAATGTCTTAAAAACCATGCAAGAAGCTGCCCAATGGGCCTTACAAGTAGGCTGGAGTGTTTTGTTGCCAACTGCCTCAGAACGAGCACAAACTTTAACCTCTCTTATCCCCTCGGAACCTGGAATATCTACAGCAGGTCATAGATTTATGACTGATTTGTTGGTGGGTTCCTTAATGGCCGAAGGAGGTTTGGAAACAGCATTAAAACAAGCCATACGTTTGGAATCCAATGATTGTGCTGACAATGGTCACAATCTACCCCTGCTACATCTTATAAAACAATTATTGCGCAACAACTCTGCCTTGACTCAAGCCAAACTAACGCAACTTCTCTTGAGCACAGGCATCGTTAAACCTGAAGAAGAGAATCCTTCGCTCTCATCTTTATCCATCATACATTCACAAGAACACTCAAGTCCGAGTTTAGATCTATTACATCGTTTTCAACGTCTCCTATTCTCCCATATACATCAGAGCCCTAAAACGGAGGATCTTATTGGTGCTGAACTTTTGCTAAGCAAATACCTGCAAACTGCTGTTAGTCTCTGTATACATTCCCTACAAAAAGCCCATGAAATTGCTTTGCAAGGCAAAGAAGGTGTGGCTGATATTCTAATGACAGATATTTCCGATACACTACTCTATGAATTGCTAGTTGGCCTTATAATACTGAAAAGAGATAGAGCGAATTTAATGCCCGCCTTTGATTGGTCCCATCACTTTGTTCCCCTTCTACATGCTTTGGACAATTTGAATCGTCTTATATGTGATAGTGATATACAAGACTCCGATGATTTGGGCTGGCCTGGCATTATATGTCGCGGTAATCACAAAAATACAACATCAAACGCACAGCCCGAAGAGTTGATGTTAATAAGGAAACATGATTTTGAAAATCAAATTTTAGATGGCGGTAAATGGATCATTATAAATGGTTATGTCTGTGATCTGAATGATTATCAGTAAGTACATATTTGTTTAAGTTTGTATTGTTTTATTATTACTATAAAATTCATACCTTGTTAGAAATGAGGTGGCTACTGTCAATGAGTTTTTAGAGGACAGCATAGGCAAAGATCTCTCCTCGGAATTAAATAACACAACTTATCGCTCGTGTTTAGAATTTATATTAAATCATCATAAAGTGGGACGCTATGCTCCCAATATAAGCGAAGAAAAGGTTAAATCAATTTATAAATTGTATTAATAATATAAATCTCATATAAATTTCTATTGCAGCCTCATTTGCAACAAAGTAAAGTTCTTACCCACTTCAATTCCGAAAGGTCTTTAGCATATTTATTAGGTCTAGTGGCCAATACACTGCAAATTGGTCCTACTGCCCAGCCAGCCGAATTACAATGTAAAACCATCATAAAATCAAGTATCTTAAGAGGTGGTCTACAAGTTTTGCAACCCAGTAATCCATTCGATGAGGAAAAAGGCGAGGCACGCAGTAGTGCTAGTACAGCTGGCAGCACACCTACAGAACCACCGGTGCATGCTATAGCCAGTGTAGGAGTGATGCAAACATCTGCCAATAACATACAACAACGTATAGAGACTCTAGTATCTGGCCTATCAGATGGCCGTTTAACGGATCCTTTAGTTGTCACTTGGATGACTATATCCGAACGTTTTTGCAAGGATAACAATTTAATATGGCATCAAGAGTTTCCACCAGAACATCCAGTGCAAGAGTTAGAACGTCTTCTAACCGCTGTTCTCATCAGACATCAAAGTTTAGGTGGTCTTATACTTTCAACCATTGAAAAAGAATTGACTGGAGTAACAGCTGCTAATTCAATTTATAAGCTGCCAAAACAAATTTCGGAAATAATACGTTTGATTTATCAAACAAAATGGTCGGTGGTACGTATAAGGCAGCAACTGAATCGCAGTTATAAGGAGGTATGTGCTCCTATGTTGGAACGTTTGCGTTTTCTGCTTTATGAAATAAGGCCAGCTGTGAGTCTAGAACAGGAGGGTTTAAGAAAACTGTCGATACTTCACAAATTGCCGCGCTTTAAACAAATCGTACGCAAGATTATAGCGGAAATGCGTGTAGCTAAGAAGCAATTGGTATGCGCAAAGCCGGAGGATATTTTAAATGTAACAATACAAAGTCAAAATGTGGCACAGAAGTTGCAATCGCAATCACAAGTGAGTTGAATAGAAATTAAAAATTTCATGTTTTAAATATTCAATAGAGACTCAAACTTAAATTTTTCTAGAGGAAAAAACTATTTTTTTTATAAAAACAAAACAAAATTCCAATTTTAAATTTTTCTGTAGAAAAAACTGGTAATTCAATTTTAAATATAAATCGGAATTCTATTTTAAATTTACATCCGAATTTTTTCTAAAGAAATATAATTTCTTATAACTTGAGGAAAACTGTAAATACTTTTTTTTATATTCGAAGTTTAATTTTTTTTCTGGACTGAATAAGAACTAAATTTTTGATCATACAAATTACAGGAATCTCTTTTGGAAGCCAGTTTATCGGCTAGCATTGATAAAAATTCTACATTGACAACCACCGATCCGTCGCTGATACCGATTGCAACAGTTCAGATACCATCACCAGTTACCAATCATCCATCTAATGAAAATCTTCTAGATGGTAGTGACAACAATCTTATTTTATCTGAGCGGAAAACCGCAAGCGAAGAAATCAAATTTCAAGCCAGTGATCTTGATTTCGATGATAAAAAACCTGAACAGGAACCGCGACTTAGTAACGATGTTATACGTAAACTATGTGAGAAATGGTATTTCTCTGGTGACTTGAATACTCAATTAATGAATGAAATTGTCGAATTTGTAATGCAAGAAATCTGTGATGTTGAGACGGTACGTCGAGCCATGTACTGTCAAGTGCAACGCTATCAAATACGTCGCCAAGGTTTGGAAATGTTCCACACCATTTTGCAAGTGAATGGTCTTATGGATGCGGTGAAGTATAATATGCTGAGTGGTTATTTAGGTTTACACTTGAAAGGTTATAAGCATACTACCACGAATATATTAGATGATGTTGGCTCCATAACCGCCTTCCAGAAAGCGAATTTAGTTTTGACTCAGGCTCGTATTTTAGAATGGGCCGTTCAAGAATTGCAAAGACTGGTTAATCAAGAACAAATACATTTAAAATCGAAACACCATAACGCTGGCAAGGATAATACCAATTTGGGTACTTATGTGTTTTTGAAAAAATTGCCCAGAGCCAGATTTCTTTTAAGTATTTTTGGTATAATGGCTAAAGATATCGGAGCTAATGAACTTAGTTTACTTATCAACTCGGGAACACTGGGTGCAGTATTGGGCTTACTAAGCCAAACTGGAGGCGATGTGCCGGCTGTTAAAAACACCTATGAACTGTCTACAGTTTATGAAGACACAATTCTCAAACAAAAATCAAATAAAGCTAATTTAACTGGACCAGAATTGGCAAAACTAATGAAAATTGGCACAAGAATTGTTAGAGGAGCCGATTGGAAGTGGGGTGATCAAGATGGCAATCCACCGGGAGAGGGAAGAATCATAAGTGAAGTGGGTGAAGATGGGTATGCAAAAGATAATAGATATTTCATATAGTTTGCAAGTTTGTAAGTTTCTTTTTTATTCAAAAAAAAAAAAAACAGTTGGGTGCGTGTTGAGTGGTACACCGGTGCCACAAACTCTTACCGCATGGGCAAGGAGAATCAATACGATTTACGTTTAGCTGACAGTTCTTTAAATATTGTTTCTCCCGATTCAGAGACTGAAAAAGATGAAATTCCTAGTGACTCTTCATTGAATGGAGAATCTCATCCTACAAAATTATTGCGTTATGCTTGCACGAAGCTATTGCAAATTGTGTCGGTGGGCATTGGTTTACATTCCGAAAAAATGGATAAAAATGCTGTACGTGGCATATCGTCCATGTTTCGTGCTATTTTAAATCCAGACTCAACTTTGGCCAACATTTGCGGTTTGGATAATTGGACTACTTTGGGTTTCCTTAAAGCAATTGCGGGTAGGTAGAGAAAGATTACTTTAACTTTCGGTTTTTGCAAATTTTATAATTAAATATAAGTATGTATATTTTTTGTTCCTTCTAAGATTTACCTCTAGCCTTATATTTTATATATATATTTCACCAAGAAAGTATTTACTACCAACAAAATAATACCAAAAATTTATTTCTATATAAAATTTCGTATTTGGTGTTTTTTTATAGAAAAATTTCTATAGAAAAATTCAAATTTTCTATTCGAAAAATTCCAAAATGAAATTTCGAATTTGAAGAAAAATATTATCGAAAACATTTAAACAAAACTGTGTATACATTTTCAGGTGAATCTTCAATATTATCGAAGTATTTAACATCACCCATTTGGATTGATTTCTACATAAACTTGTTAGAACAGGCCACAGTCCGTGAACAAGATGTTTTTCGTAAAATTCATTGCTTGCGTTTACTGCAAATAGTCCTAATACATTGGACCAATGAGAGCGATCTACCACAAATGACCTCTCTAGTACGACAAATATTCTCTACTTTGGGTAAAATTACTCTATATTGTCCTAACGATTCGTCGTTGTTGCTAACTACAACTGAAAATAAACCACGGATACTTTTGACCGCCTCTCATTCGGGCAGCGTAGCCGAAGAGATTATAACATTGCTGAGAAAATTGCACACTCTACCCATATGGAATACGGCCATAAATTCGTTTCTTTCACAAAAACTTTGTGTGGCAGCGGAATTGTTTGGTGAAGATGGTTTGGATTTGCAGCATTTGGAGAATGAGTACATATTTGTAATGGGAGTTTTAACAACCATTGGTGGCTGTGATATACGGCCGAGAGTGGGTTTACAGGTTTGCCATGAAGGCACTACAGCAAATATATGTGGATTTACCACAAAAGGCAAATGTCTCTTGAGCACGGACAATCAATTGTTAAATGGGGAATGCAGAAAGATCTCCTTAAGTGCTGCTTTGGAGAGTGCAGATTATTCGGTATTTAGTTTATCACGTTTGCCCATGAACGAAATGTTACTAAATTCTTGGTCGGTGTTATTGTACGGTCCTGGAGAACGTAAGGAATCTGTACCGAATATTATAGACATAAGTTTGCTACGTTCACAGCAAATACAGTTATCGGTTTTGAACTCGAACTGTGTGCTCTACAGACATCAGACTTCCTTGAGAAAAATATTAAAACAAAGATCACCGGGTATGTGCTCGTATTCATCGGAAGAAAGCGTTTCGGAGGAAGAACAGGCCAACAATGTTGAACAACATAGCCAACATGATGTGAATAATGAAGAACCCTGTAATAGTTCATTTGTAGGTGCTAATGAAACCGAATTACTTATACAAAGCATACTCATACGGGCCACCCAACCTTCTCCAGTCAAAGCCTGCTACGCATATAGTGAATTAGCTACCGCCGCCCTTAATTGTTCCCAGGTTTTAGCCTCACAAGTGCACTCGGAACTGAATGAACTGACCTTGTCGACATCGCGTTTAGGTGGTCTGATGCCAACTATGCAACCCACCATGATACATGGCACCCCCATCTACAATATGGGTGTTTATGATGAAGCTACTGGCACCTCAAATCCATCAAATCCAACACATTTAGAATTGAAAGAAACTGATACTTCTATCAATACTTCGGCGTCTTTAATATCGCAAATCATGGAAATGGGCTTTAGTAAAAAATCTGTGGAATTGGCTGTAAAACAACTTACCATCTATCCCATGACACCAACACCCGAGCAAATAGTTCAATGGATATTGGAACATCCAGATATTTGTAATAATACTATTGATCCGGTCGACTATAATGATCCCACTGAAATAATGGGTCATTCGTCATCCGACGCTTCTTTACCCCAACAGCAGAAGTTAAGTTCCTTGCAAGATCCGGAATGTGATATCGATAATGAAAGCGTCGATACCAGTTCGGATACCGTGGAGGGGTCTTCTATACAAGATCAGCCTTTTAAATACGAGACTAGGCAAGATTTTCAAACCGCTGATCAGTATGCCATGTACGTAAGAGGTCTCGTATGCCCGGGCATGATTGTACGTTGTTGTCGTGATTTTGAAGAAATTAAAAAAGGAGATATTGGCACCGTGTTAAAAGTGGATACGGAGGGCCTGCATGATCTAAACGTTCAAGTTGATTGGCAATTACATGGCACAACCTATTGGGTATGTTTTGTGCACATTGAACTTTTGGAAAAGCCTGTAGAAAAAACATCTTCTACGGCTATAAATTTGGAAAGGCAGTCATTGCAAATTGTTATTGGTTCCCAAGTGCGCATGAGAGCTGCACCACGCTATAAATGGGGGAATGTAATGCGCGGCAGTGTGGGAACCGTAACCGCTGTATGTGGCAAGAATGTTAGTGTTGACTTTCCTCAACACCCTGGCTGGAAGGGTTCGGTTAATGATATAGAAACTGTGGGCACATCTGTCCAGGGCAGTACTCTTTTGGGTTTTAATAGCCTTTCAGTTCCAGCAGCTTCGGATCTAATAGAAGATTGGTCACGATGCATACGTTCTTTAAGCGTGTCTTCAAATGAAATTACTGCTAAACATTTACTGGATCGTAGCCCCAACTGTTGGCAAAGTTCTTCTAGCACCCAGGGTAAACATTGGATACGTTTGGAAATGCATGAAAATGTCTTAGTGCACAGTCTTGCCATCACTGTAAGTCCCTCAGACCATTCGCATATGCCTTCGTTGGTGGTAACGCGCGTTGGAGATAGTATTGGCAATTTAAAAGAATATTCCTGGATATCAATTAAAAACACAGACACTACAGTGGCTCTTATGACGGATGTAAGACAATACTATCCTTGGATTGAGATAGTTATAAAACAGTGCCGTAATAATGGCATACAGTGTAAAGTTCATTCTTTGAATATAATTGGAAGGCGCAAACAAACCGATTTGGATTTGATGCTAATGAATGCTTCGTTCTTGGCTTGTGAATATGATAGCTTGTCTGACTCTAATCAGAACCTTTCTTTATCTTCTTATGCTGATCCGAAATTATCTTTAAGTGATCCGCCTTGCACTGTAATGGTTTGGGGGTTAAATGACAAAGAACAATTGGGTGGTTTAAAGGGCTCCAAGGTTAAAGTGCCCACTTTCTCACAAACCATTAGTCGTTTGAGACCTATACATATAGCCGGTGGCTCTAAATCTCTATTTATAGTTTCACAAGATGGTAAAGTTTATGCTTGTGGAGAGGGCACTAATGGCAGATTGGGTTTGGGTACTAGTGCCAACATTTCGGTACCACGTCAAATTCCAGTCTTACATCAATATGTTGTTAAAAAGGTGGCCGTTCATTCGGGTGGTAAACATGCATTGGCCCTTACTTTGGATGGAAAAGTGTTTTCTTGGGGCGAAGGAGAGGATGGCAAACTGGGCCACGGAAATCGCCTAACTATGGACAAACCCAAAATGATTGACACTCTAAGATCTAAGAAAATACGTGACATTGCTTGTGGCTCTTCTCATAGTGCTGCAATAACATCAGCTGGTGAACTGTATACTTGGGGTTTAGGAGAATATGGCCGTTTGGGGCATGGGGACAATGCTACCCAATTAAAACCTAAACTTGTGGCTGGCTTAAGTGGTAAACGCGTTATACAAGTAGCCTGTGGTAGTCGAGATGCACAAACGTTGGCTTTAACTGAAGATGGTGCAGTGTACTCCTGGGGTGATGGTGATTTTGGTAAATTAGGTAGAGGTGGTTCAGAAGGTTCATCGGTACCACACGAAATCGAACGTCTAACTGGCATTGGTGTACTACAAATAGAATGCGGTGCCCAATTTAGTCTGGCATTAACACATACAGGAGAAGTGTGGACTTGGGGAAAGGGAGACTACTATCGTTTGGGTCATGGCAGTGACCAGCATGTGCGTAAACCCCAACCCATACAAGGTCTACGTGGGCGAAAAGTTATACATGTTGCCGTAGGTGCTCTACATTGTTTGGCAGTTACAGATACCGGTCAGGTATATGCCTGGGGCGATAACGACCATGGCCAGCAGGGTTCCGGTAATACTGTGGTCAATAAAAAACCTGCTTTAGTTATTGGTTTGGACTCGGTGTTCGTAAATCGTGTAGCCTGTGGCAGTTCTCATTCTATTGCTTGGGGTTTACCACAGTCTCCTTCGGAGGATGAAAAGAAAGGTCCGGTACCATTTGCTACCACCAAGGATCCTTTGGGTGGCACCAGTTTGGGCATATATGATGCTGAACCAGTTACTACCACAACATCATCATCCATTAGTTCGGTCACCAAAAATTCCGTAAAAGTCAGTTTGAGTGAAACTTTGTTGAGTCTTGAAACAAACGGTGCTCGCCAGACCGCTTTAAACTATGTACTCAATGCCATGAGTATTTTACAAGCGCGCCAATTAATCGTGGCCGCCTTAACCAGCCACAGCAAGGTCAACTTGAACGAACGGATAAGCAGTGAAATCGAACACGATTATGGCACATTTAGAGAGAATACTGGACATAACAATAACGGCCAACATCAAATTAACAACAATGCAAATGATATTATTGCACAGGGAGGAGGAGAAGCTTTGGCAGATGCCACAGATCCAGCAGTGCACGAACCTTCACCCGAGGCCGATATACAACCAGCACCAGCGGGACCTTTAAGTGCATTCCAAAGTCTGACAGGTTCCCTATCACTTTCGGCTTCTTTGTCGAGTGCCGCTCCTCACAAACACTCGAAAATGTCGGCTAGTGCCATGTCCGTGATGGCGGCTACAATGACCAATCAGGAAGAAATGATAAATGAGACTTCTTTAACCGGTTTAGATGATTTTACTTCCCTACTGGGTGAATCGGAGGCTAAAAGTTTGGTAGAATTATTAAAACTAAGTGTGGCTGGTAGAACAGGTCCTTCAAATACTTCGCAGACAATAGCGGATACTTTAATAGCTTTAGGTTCCAACAGTCCTTCCATCGGATCTATGCTATTGGAAATTTGTATAACGGAATTGGAAGATCTGTGTACTTCACGGCATAGTTTGGGCAAAGTTCCAAAGCCTGTAATGCAAGAGAGCAGTCATCCATATGTCGATAATGTTACTACAAACGGTCATGTTAAAATACCGGGAGCTGAGGCCTTACGTTTGGAATTTGATTCGAATTGCTCTACCGAAAAACGCAATGATCCTTTGGTAATAATGGATGGATCAGGACGTATAATTGCCATGAGATCAGGGCGAGAATTTGCGCACTGGGCTTCAGAGATACGCATACCAGGAGATGAATTGCGTTGGAAATTCACTTCCGACAGCTCGGTAAATGGTTGGGGTTGGCGTTTTTGGGTTCATGCCATAATGCCGGCTTCTTTGATGAACGAACGGGGCTCCGATAGAGCTGTGCTCTCACAGCCATCTATGCCATTGGTGATGGCTTTGTTAGATGAGCGTTTGAGTCCCAATAACAGCAGTGTTTTATTGCGCTTAGCGGCTGCCTTAGCATCCTGTGCTCAATTGAATTCTCTAACCACTGCACAACGTATATGGTCGTTAAAACGTTTACATGCAGTGCTACTCTTGAAATATGCTCCCAAACCCTTAGATGCGTCTCTGAATCCCATACTTATGCCCTTGATACCGGAACTTTTGCGTCAATACGAATATGAAGAACCTCAAGTGAGGGGTGGCATACACCTTATGCACTCAGATTACTTTAAAACTTTGGCAGCTTTAGCTTGTGACATGCAATTGGACTCGGTGTTACCACCAGTTGATGTCCATAAATGGGCTTGGTTTAAGAGATATTGCATTGCAGTACGAGTGGCTCAGTCATTGATTAAAAGAAAAGAATTGCCGAAGGCATTTTGTATGGAAGTACGCAAGAAATTTGCGGAAATGATGCCTCAGCCACAAATGCATACACCGCAAGCCGGCGGGTCAATGATGAACTCTACTACGTCGATAGGATCATCAACAAGTACAGCTAGTAATCCTACGCCCTCTCCACAACCTTGCCTACCCGGTTGTTCTTCTTCCTCGAATATAGTCAATACTTTAACACCCAGCACTAGCAGTCTGATACAGTACATTGACACGGTGATGACATTGTCTTTGCACGAAAATATGGCCTCTTGCGGTGGAGGTCCTTGTACCTCAAATGCAGCTGCCGAAACTATACAGTTTATGCATGAGGATCATAATCTATTTAAAGGCGATCACGATAGCCAGCTTTTGCAATGGCTCAATAGACGCCCAGATGATTGGGCTTTGTCGTGGGGAGGTGCTAGTACCATCTATGGCTGGGGCCATAATCATCGTGGCCAATTGGGAGGTCTGGAAGGAAGTCGTATTAAAACTCCCACACCTTGTGAAGCTCTAAGTCTGTTAAGGCCTGTGCAATTGGCCGGCGGAGAACAGACATTATTTGCTGTTACACCTGATGGAAAACTTTTTGCCACCGGCTATGGTTGCGGGGGTCGTTTGGGTGTGGGAGGTACTGATTCCTGGGCTGTGCCTACACTGGTAGCTTCTTTACAGCATGTGTTTGTCAAAAAAGTGGCTGTAAATTCAGGTGGTAAACACTGCTTAGCTCTGACCACCGACGGCGAAGTGTATTCTTGGGGTGAAGGAGAAGATGGCAAATTGGGACACGGCAATCGTATGAGTTATGATCGTCCTAAACTAATAGATGATCTAACCGGCATAGGTATAGTTGATATTGCCTGTGGTAGTGCTCATTCAGCTGCCATAACTTATTCGGGTCACGTTTTGACCTGGGGTAAAGGTAGATATGGCCGTTTGGGTCATGGTGATTCGGAAGATCAATTAAAACCTAAATTAGTACAAGCCCTATTGGGTTACCGAGCAATAGATATAGCCTGTGGCTCAGGCGATGCTCAGACATTGTGTATAACGGATGACGATAATGTTTGGAGTTGGGGTGATGGTGATTATGGTAAGCTGGGCCGTGGTGGCTCAGATGGTTGCAAAGTTCCTGTGAAAATCGAAAGTTTATCCGGTTTGGGTGTTATAAAAGTGGAATGTGGCTCACAGTTTTCGGTGGCTTTAACAAAATCTGGCGCCGTGTACACATGGGGCAAAGGCGATTTTCATCGTTTGGGTCATGGCACCGTTGATCATGTGCGACGTCCCAAAAAAGTGGCTGCTTTACAAGGCAAGAAAGTTGTTTCTATAGCTACTGGCTCCTTGCACTGTGTAGCCTGTACGGATGGTGGTGAAGTGTTTACATGGGGTGATAATGATGAAGGCCAGCTGGGAGATGGCACAGTAAGTGCCATACAAAGACCCAGACTTGTACAGGCCTTGACAGGCAAGCACATTGTTAAGGTTACGTGTGGCTCGGCGCATACCTTGGCTCTTTCAACATCACAGCTATCGGAGAGGGTCAGACCACCACCCAATCCCCCTCTGGAATATGATCTAGTAAGAGATCTACCACCCGAAGCATTGCATGCTCGATTAGTGTTATTGCACCACTTTTCGGAGTTACTGTGCCCTTGTTTGGCCATGTTACCCATAGCAGGTAAGCTAGTTGTTTACATAATTGTAGATCTGTTAGTATTTTTTATTTTTTGTTTCCATCTACAGGTGATCTCAGTTTGGGTGCATTAAAAGATGTCTTGGTATACACCATCAAAGAGGCCGCCTTCCGCAAAGTCATACAAACCACAATGGTGAGAGATAAACAACATGGTCCGGTCATTGAATTAAATCGCATACAAGTCAAACGTTCACGTAATAAATCGGTCAATGGTTTGGCGGGCGTTGATGGCATGAAAAGTGTTTTTGGTCAAATGGTTCAAAAGCTACCGCTGCTAACACAAGAGGCTTTATCCTTGCCACATCGTGTTTGGAAAGTTAAATTTGTTGGTGAATCTGTGGATGATTGCGGTGGCGGCTATAGTGAATCTATAGCGGAAATGTGTGATGAATTACAAAATGGTAGTGTGCCATTGTTAATAGCCACGCCCAATGGCCGTGGAGAGGCTGGAGCTAATCGTGATTGTTTCCTTTTGGATCCCACTCTAACATCTGTTTTACAAATGAATATGTTCCGTTTTCTGGGCGTATTAATGGGTATTGCGGTTAGGACCGGATCACCTTTAAGTTTAAAGTGAGTGTGAGAAAAAACTATATTGTATGATTTTTGTATTAATTTCGAATGGAATTTCTTTGCACAGTCTTGCTGAACCCGTTTGGCGTCAATTGGCCGGCGAGCAGTTACGTCCCTCCGACCTAACAGAAGTCGATCGTGATTATGTGGCCGGCTTGCTGTGCATACGCAACATGGACGATGATCTCAAGGTCTTCAATACATTAGAACTGCCCTTCTCTACTTCCTCTGCCAGAGGCCATGAAGTGCCACTTTCAACACGCTACACACGCATAACACCACAAAATCGTCAGGAATATGTGCGTTTGGCATTAAATTTCCGCTTACATGAATTCGATGAACAAGTTAAAGCCGTACGCGACGGCATGTCCAAAGTAATACCCGTCCCTCTACTATCATTATTCTCTGCCGCCGAATTGCAAGCCATGGTCTGCGGTTCACCCGATATACCATTAGGTCTCCTTAAATCCGTAGCAACTTATAAGGGTTTCGATCCCAACTCAGCTATCGTGCAATGGTTTTGGGAAGTTATGGAAGAGTTTTCAAATCAGGTAAGGAAATTGAGCGGATTCTTTCTAAAAAGGAGTGAATAGAAAAAGTATGAAATATCGTAATCTCGCAAAAAGGTTAATTAATGTTTAGAAAATGTTTATGTTTTGCCATAATTATGTAGCATTTATTTGTCTTTTTGTAATTAGAAGCTAATACAAATTGAAGTAGAAAAATCGGAAATTAGTTTAACTTTTTGCAAAACATTTTCATTAGCATGAGTATTAAAGAGTTAAATTTATTTGTTTAGGAACGATCTCTCTTCTTACGTTTTGTTTGGGGCCGCACTCGTCTGCCACGCACAATTGCTGATTTTCGAGGCAGAGACTTTGTTTTACAAGTTTTAGAGAAAAATCCGCCCGATCACTTTTTACCCGAAAGCTATACCTGTTTCTTCTTGTTAAAGATGCCAAGATACTCCTGTAAAGTAAGTATTTTTTTTTTAGCATAAACATTTTTTTAATTGTTTTTGATTGCTGTTATTTTTTTTGTTGTCTTACAGGCCGTTTTATTGGAGAAACTTAAATATGCCATACATTTTTGCAAAAGCATTGATACTGATGAATATGCCCGTGTTGCTATGGGCGATCCCACCGAAGCAACCGGCAGTGAAGATAATAGTGACTTAGAATCAGTAGCATCAAATGAAGTTTAAGAAAAAAAAAAATGATCATGATCAAAAAAACAGACAAAAAAAAAAATGAAAATAAAAATCGAACCACAAATTATTATTATACCAAATAAACACAATAAAATGTAGTATTAAATATAAGATTTAAAAGAAACCCCCTACAATAACAATAAAAATAACAAGTAGTGGACAAACAAAACTACAACACTTTAATACAACAACCATATTGGCCCCGTTAAGGAAACGCTAAACTGTTAAAATACACTAAAACAACATTAACAATCACAACAAAATAAAAGGTTTTTGCAACGAAACACAAAATTGGTAATTAGCTTGAAAACTTCTTGAATTATTTACAATATTAATATTTAATATTTTTTTTCTTACTGTTGTTTTAGCACTTTAAATCAATAATGGAATGAATTTTTGTTTTTATAAATTATGGCCTTGTCTAACAAACTATATTAATGGCAGCAGCAAAAGGTTTGATTTTAGCTTTGAAATTGTAATTTTCTCTGTATTTTTTTAATTAATATTATTTCATTATTTTTTGAAAATTAAAAGTATTTATTTCTATTATCTATAGCTTAGTATTATTACACTTATTGCTTACTTATTTAAACCAATTACAATATAAAGAAAGTAATGTAAACATTGTCTTCTTATACTTACTTTAGAATCTATTTATGAAGTTTCCTTTTAATATTACAAATTTAATTTAATTAAACCAGAACTATTTTTGGTGAATTTTTTGTAATTTTGTTTTCCTAATATAGCAACTACACAATCTTAAGTTTTATTAAATTGTTTTCTTTAGTTTCTTGATATACATACATGCATATATTATATAGCTGTATTAGTTTAGTTAATATTATTAATAATTTAATGATTTCTTTTAGTTAAACTACTATGAAATTTTTTTATATAAATTAAACACATATTTGTAACAGTTTACTTTATTTATTTTAGTTTTATATATATTACAAATATCAATTGTTTTTGAAATATTTTGGCTACATTTAAATTGCTTATAGAACAAATAAATGTAAATTAATAAAAAAATATTATTAATTGTTGATATTGAAAGAATTAGGAACATTTACCTTTTCGCATCTCTGCTACATAGAATATTGTTTCTACGGCTCTAAGCATAATTCCAATTTCATGTGGAATTTTATTAATATTCACCAGGATTCTACATTTGTAAAATTAAGTGGCAGTAAAATGGCCATTAAGTTTGTGTTCAAAACTTTGTGAAAATGTTTTGAAAAGTAAAATAAAAGTTTCACGCGTTTTTTACACTATTTTCAATTACATTTCAGAATTTTCTAATTGTATATTCGAATATTCCAAATGTATTTCAGAAACTTCCAATTCAATTTCAGAAATTTCCATTTATGTATGTAGTATATTAGAGAAATTTCTAATTGTATTTCAGAACTTTCTAATTGTATTTCAGAACTTTCTAATAGAAATGCAGATTAAATTTTCCGAAATACTAATTGAAAATTCAGGAATACAATTGAAAATTTCTGAAATATAATAAATAGATACAATTAGAAATATAATTGGATGTTTCTAAAATACAATTAGAAACTTCCAGTTATATTTGGAAAAGGTGTAGAACGACTAGAAATTATCTTTGTGGAATTGAAAACGATTTCAGATATAATTCTAATCCAATAAAAAATGATGTAATAAATTTAAAAAATAGATTTCACACAAACACGGTTTCTTTCTTGTGAGTAACGACTTGCAAAGTGGTATCGTTGTTTTTGTTATAACAGCTATGTATATACGTTTTCAATCAGGGGGTTATGCAGTGAGATCCAGGCCAAGGAATTGTGCTACTTCTACTAGGTTGTTCCATAAATCCATGCGATGAAGTGAAGTGGGATTGGCTGGGCAGTTGAAGATGGGGGCGGTTGGGATGGCAGGGTCCCGAACTCAGTTGTGCCAGAACTACTCTGGTTTACCGCGGCAGTTGTTTTTCTGATTCTGCTATGATCGATGGGCGAACTCCAAGTACGTCTCTGTAAATGTCGCTACATACGTACGTATGCCTGTACGTGCCTTCGTGTGTTTTCCTCGTATACTTCCTTCCTGACATGCTTCGGGGGAGACTCCAGCTGTGTCATGTTAATGATTGGTTTATACCTCCGATGACATCCCAGGAGGAATTGTTTGCATATTGGCAGCACTGTATGTTTCTCCACTGGGTATCACTCAACATTGATGACCAGCGTAATTTACCACTGACCGAACGGGTAACCAACAAGGTTTCTTTGTCCATACCCCTAGTGCTGCCGGCTAGCGCTTTGAGGACCTTGTTTGAAGTGGCGTGGGCTGAGGAGGTAAATAGGCTATAAAAGTTGACTACCAAGATTTTTGGATGGTTCACGGTCGGAATTTGTGTGCCATCGACTACTATGCCAAGATTAATTTTTACCTCCTTCGTCCAGGTGGTGAAGGTTGTAGTGCACTGGTCTCGTGAGCTTTGCGATTTCATGATTTACTAGTTTTACTATCGACTAAACAAACCTATTTTCGGATTGAAAACTTTTGAGTTTTCCAAGTGTAAACTGAATCCGAATAACGTTTTCATTTTAAAACGAATTCTACTATTTTGGCATTGTGTAAATCGAATCCTCATAATTTAGTAGTTTTGTTATCGAGTCAATAAACCTGTTTCAATGTACGAAATCGTACGATTTGTTGAACGTCAACAATTTCTTATTTAAAATCGATCGGTTTTGCAATTACTAGAATTACTTTAGCAGGGTAGAATGCTTCTACTTAATGCTAAATGCATTATGATTGAAAACAGCTTCACGCTTTGCAGAAAAACATTTTATTATATTTGTCTGTCCGACAATATAAGCAAACATTCTAGCCTTCTACACCTATTATCTTAATTATATTTATAAACAATTGATATTAAATATGATTTTGTTAAAATTTTCTCTTGTTTTTATTAAAAAAGTTTTCATTTAATTATTTTACAATACAAAAAATTATGTAGTTTTTAGCACTAAATAAGCATATTATAGTTTATATGTATGTCAAATAGAAATCAAGCAAGGATTTCTCTAAAAACAAATTATAGTAGAACTAAAAGTCTTTGATTTGAATCTAATTTCCTTAAAAGTAGTAAAAAAAACAATTTTTAATCTAACATAAAGGAAAACAATTATAAAAAGTTTTTATTAAGTAAGTCGTTGAAATCTGAAAGAAATTAACGAAAAAATAGCTAGATTTTTATAAAACGAACAATTTGTTAAGGTTTTTTGCAGTTAAACAAAATTTGGGCAACTTTGGTAATTGGAATAATATGGCTTAACGTTTTTTTTACAGTCATTCTTTAGCTTAGTTCTTGGAACTTTCAGAAAACTTTAGTATATCAGATATTTCATATTTCATTTAAAATTGCACGAAAAAAATAAATTAAAATTTAATGTTAACTTTGAAATATTAATGCTCAAAATCTAGTGATTTTATTCAAGTCATATTCTAAAACAAAAAGTTTATATAAATCGTTCAGTAGAACCACAATCTTGCCATGTTTATTACATTTGACACTATTTTTGTTGCCTCCTAAAGTTATGCTAAGAAATTTGAAATATTTTTTTATTGTACTTTAAACCACACTGCAAAATTGATTAACTTGTACGTTTTATAAAAGTCGGTCCTAAATAATCACCTTTTGAAAAAAAAGAATAAATAAATATTTTTAAAAATATATTTTAACTAAAATATCTAACAAACAAATAATTAATTCAATTAATTAACAAACAAAAAATAAAAATGTTAAAATGTGTTAAACAAACAAAAACATTTAGCCTTAAAAGTCAAACAATATTATAAAATATAACTTGCAAAGGAAAAATATGATAATATAAAATAATTGTAGAAATTGAAAAAATAAATAATAAAAGAGTTCATTGAATATTTAAAACAAATGTAGTTTGTATTAATTTAGTTATTAGAAAGGTATTTAGAAGTTAAAACAATGTAGTAATGACTTAGAGTGAAATATAGCTACAATTTAAATTCAAATGTTGAAAGTCTATTGTATTTATTTTAGTAACTAACATTTATATAATGGATATTTCATTAAATTTGAATTATAATTACCAAAATTTAACTGTCGCAATCCTGAATATACAATACATATGTATATATAATGTGGGCGTCAAAATAAAGGCAACACCACATATTATTTTATTTATCTATTTATTAAAAAATTTATTATAATTAAAATTACAATAAATCTAGGGCTAAAAGCACTAGCATCAATGGCTATCGGCTTAGACACCACATATTAGTAAAAGAAAAGCTTAATTAAATTAATATAAATAATATTATATTAGAAAATTATATTGCATTTTTGCTATATGTATATAGCTATTTAAGTAGAATTGAATTCACAAAACAGACAAAAACAAAAGTGTATACAAATTTTATTGATTTATTGTTAAAATAGACCAATTTCTACGCATCAAAATAAAGTAAACAGTCTTTATTTTGGCATCATACTTATCCAAAAAACCTTTGATATTTCAAACGTATGTATGTAGTGGCAATTATTTTAATTTTTCTTTGTTTGAAAGAATAACGGTAAAGTGCCGTTCTAAATAATTGCAGGTTTCATAACTTATTATTAAGAGATTAAGTTGCGACGTTAAGTAGTGAAAAATGTACAATGGAAAGACAAACATCAATTAAGACTCTGCAAATCACAACAGACTTACATAGGGTAAATCCCTGAGTATAATAAGTAAAATCGTTGGAAGGTATTACTGTACAATAAAAAATTATAGACAAGTAGACCAAACACAAACCGTAGAAAATTTCCTGGTACAAAACGAACAACGCGTCATACAAAAACTAAAATAAGAGCTATAGTAAAAGCAGCAAGATCAAATCCAACATAGAGTGCGAACGAAAACTTTTGGAAAAACTGTAAGCGCTAGTACGATTAAAAGATCTACCATGTAGAGTCCAATGTAAGAACCCTTTTATATCAAAGGATAACCAAACCAAACGTTTGAATTTTGCAAAAACCTCACATTTTTTGGAATAATATTCCTTTCACCAATGAAAGTAAGTTTGAGATATTTGGAGTCAAACAACCCCCAAAAATATGGCCAACTAAGAACGAAGCCTTTAGTAATAAATATGTTACCAAGAGAGTAAATATGGTGGCGGCTCAGTAATGGTCTCAGGTTGTATGGCGGCATCTAGTTATCTTACATTAATAGAACTAGCGCAGAACTGGATTTTTCAACAGGACACTGATCCTAAGCATGCCTCCAAAATTTTGAAAGAGTGGTTGCTCAATCATTGTCCTAAAACTTAAGATTTGAATCCAATTGAGCACCTGTGGGAATATTTTTACAAAAAATTAGACAAGGAAATATTTCCTGCAAGGATAACCTAAATTCAGTAATACAGGATGAATGGAACAAAATTTCGCTTGATTTCAGTAAAAAACTCGTTGATTCTTTGTCTATAAGATTGTCAGCTATGATAAAGGTAAAAGGACTGCAAACAATATATTAAATACAATATTTTACATAATTTTTATATATCTGTTTACATTATCTTGATGCGAAAAATATGGTACTTTGAGTTATATTTTGCTTAAATTACTTATGAATTGTAGTGCATATATATAATAAAACAATTGTTAAATAATATTAGGGGTTTACTTTATATTGACGCTCACTATGTGTATATTAAATTAGCTTTATACATTTGAAATCGCTATATGAATTTCTAGCTTGATTTTCAAATAGCATACAAATATTCTAATATATTAACAGTCTAATTCATAAAAACTTATCAAGGGTTTATAACAGGCTTATAAAGCAAATTTTGTATGAATATTTGCTTTATAAGCCTGTTATAAACCTTTGACAAGTTTTATGAATAAGGGGGTAAGAATCTAATATATTGTCTAAATATTTAGTTCGTTTATTTGACCTTTTTTAATATTTAATAGTTTCTTTTTACAAGCAATTAGGTCATTTTAATTTTATATAAAAATATTTGATTTATTTCTATATATTTATTTCCGATATTTCGCTATCACAATGGATATTCATTCATAATTCAAAACTTATATTATCCCTGAAGAAGCTATCCATTGTGATATCGAAATATCGGAAACTATTAAATATTGTCTAAATGTAAAAAGTGTAAATTGAAAACAATTTTAAACCTTTTGTACTAAATATAGCAAATATACTATTTTATTGCTGTTATAAAGTAAGTAGTTCAGTACTATGTGGAATGTCAAAATTTAAAAATATTTTTTGGCTATTATCTTATTAGTTGATTATAAAATATTGCAATACCATTTGCTCTTAATACTGGACACCTTCGCTATTACGAATTTATTTGTTTCGTTTTTTTTTTTTTTTTTAATAATCACACAACATTTTCTCTTTAATTTCCAGCTGGATTTATGTATTGTCTTCTAAACTCCCTTCCACAGTATGGGACAACAGTATACAATAATCAGGCATTATTCTAAAAGAAAATATAAATATTAACAAGCTATTTTTAAAGACTGTTATTAATCAGAATTTTTTGACAAATTTTATAACAACCTGTATACAAAATTCTATTTACATACTTATACATATATAATAATCATTCATGAATTGTATTTAAAATTATAATTTCATATAAAATATTTATTATTATATATACTAATAACAAAAAGCTAATAACACAAATATATTAAAAAAAAATTCATGTAAAACATAAATTAATTATCATTTTCTAAAAAAAAAAAAAAAACAAACAATGTTTTAATAATGTGAAGCAATTATTGGCTCTAGTACAGGAACATTTAAACTACAATCACTAGAACACTGCGAATTAATTCAATTTAAGCTAAATTAATTCAAATCGTAAATTAACAAATTTAGTGAATTTATTCCAAACAATCATTCCTAACAACACAAATTCTTTGGCTGCATGAAAAGGCTTTGATTTGAATAGAATTCCGAACAAGTCGGTTTTAGTGACATTAATTAGTTAAAAAAAAAAACAAAAATGTCATCAAATAGGACTTTTAGAGGTAATAAAAGTAATATAAAATTGTTTGTAGGTCACGCCTATTTTCGAATGGGTGGGTCTATATAGGTATATATAGGGTCTATATTGGTATATTAGCCTATATGTCTGAAAATTTATAATACATCAAATTAAATATATACCTTTTGAACATATGTATATCATGATTATAAAATATGGACTGACTATGGTTTAAATCCAAGAAATATATTTTTTGACCCGATTTTTTTAATATCTAAAAAATCTTTAATCTTAAATTCAATTTTAAATCCAAAAAATATATTTTTTGACCCGATTTTTTTAAGATATAAAAAATCTCAAAAATATTAACAGTGTTAGTTTTGTATATCCGATAGTAGTTTTTCATAGTTTAGAATAATAAGAAATAAAACTATAATTTTTTTTTAGCACAACAAGATGAAAATCTTATAAATTATAGTGCTAGTGGGTATTACATATATATATGTATACTGTTACATATTAAATAAAATAATACAAAATTAGGATTAACATTTTTAAGAATATTTTAAACAACCCAGGTTCGATCCCCAGTCAAGAAAAATTATCAAAATTTTTAATAATAAATTTTTCAAGTTGTCCTAACTTCAGTAAAAATAATTTAATGAAAATTAAATTTAATGAACTCGAGCCTAACTAAAGTTATCAAGAAGTAAAAAATAAGGATTTTAAATTTGAGAAGATTTTCAAAGCTCATTTTATAGATCGGATATTTTATTGAAGACATATCTTGCAATATTGTTGTAAGCAACTTTTAGTTTTCCGAAGTCAGTACTGTCACAGTTTGCATAAATTTCACAGCCATATAACAGAACGGGAATAAGATACGTTTTGGCTAATAGCATACGTATGTATATTTGACAGCCCACAGATTTCGAAGCATTCCAAATATCCTACCTACAACGGAGTTGATGTGATTAGACCAAGGTAATTTATTATTGAATATTACTCCCAGATTTTTCAAAGAATCTATGAATTCGAAATTATCGTTGTTTACTGAAAGTTCGATATCATTAGTTTAAGTTCGATTACTTTTTGAAAGAAATATGCATTTGGATTTTGAAGGATTTATACTTAATCCTTTGGTAACAGCCCAGTTGTAGATGTTGGCTAAATCATGATTTATATTATTCACACATGAATGGATGTCATTAATAACAGTACTATTGTAAATTTGGACGTCATCAGCATACCTTACTATGCGTAATTATATCAGGCAAGTCATTAATATATAAACAGAAAAATAAAAGAGGACCTAATATAGATCCTTGCGGAACTCCTTCGCTCACGTTGAGAGCATTCGATTATATACTTTTAAAATCGTTTTTAAAAGTACAACAAAAAACCTACAGAAAACCACTACAGTTAGAAGATTGAAGCATACCAAATATGACTGAAATAGTGAACAATATTTCAACGAGAACAAACAAATCTTGAAAATTGTTTCTAAATTTTTATTTTAAAACAAACTCAGTATTTATAAAAAACAACAAACTTAAGGACACGAACCCCTGTCAGGAGCAGGTGAATCTGGGAAATGGTATTCGTTTTCATTATCAAATTGTGTAGCACCATAATAATCTAAATAAAATAAAAAAAACAGAAAATTTTAATTAATAAAAAACCTTTCAAAAAAAAAAAAACAAACAGACGCACTCTTTGTAATCAGCGGAATGTAAAGGTTTTTGTACGTTAGTTATGGTGGAAGGATTGTTGGTATTACAGCCAGACTCACATTTTGATTGAGAAGATTTAACAATAGATTCAGCTTCTGCAGCAGTATGAGGTTTGCAAGTGGAAGAATTCTGATTGGATTTACAAGACTCTGCTGGAGGAGGTAATTCACTGGCCTTCTCATCAGTAGTGTTCTTAGAGTCTTTGTTGCACTCACAACGTGGACATTTAAAATGTTGCAGACTGTTATTATCTTCCAAATTTGGTTTTTGCTCTTTCTGATTTAAGTCGTTAGTTTTGCTGATTTCAATGGGTTTCTTTTTGGACTTTTTAAAGCGACTGTATAAGTAAATGGCTGCAAATGAGGCATATGTTGCTTTTGCCACCTGGTTTTTGAGGGAAAGAGAAGATTTTATATTCGTTTCAAACAGTCTTTAAGGATTTGCAAGAGAGACTTACATTAGCTCTTCCTTTAATGGTGGTACTATTAAAATAATCCGTAAATTTTGCCATTTTATGAAATGAAAATAAAAAATATAAATTTTTTAATAAAAACAGAAAAAATAAAATGAAATAAAACAGGGTACACACAGTGGGACCGAACCCAAAAGTAATGTATCAATAAAAAGACAAGAACTAAAATTTCACTTGTGATTAATGATATTGATGTCATTGACATCACAGAAACTGTATATGAATTTTTTTTACTGCAGTTCTATTTACAGTTTTAATGTTAATTTAATCTTTTTACATAAGTTTTATTTGCATACAAAATTCATATTAACATTCCATTAATAACATAATTTGTCTAAAAGGAATGTAAAACATTAAAGAATAATTGACGAAACTTCACTTTAATAAAAAGTCACCAATAATTATTGGAGATATGGATGTTACTGACTTGTGATTTTAACATGTTAAATTTATTCATTAATAACATGACCATACATTCCGCTTTTCGCGGGATTATCCCGTTTTATGAAAGCTCATCCCGCCTAGATTTTATAACCCGCTTTTCAAGCCAAAATCTCGCTTTTTACTCTTTCTGTTTTTTTGCTAATTTTAAAGAAAATATAACTATGATAACATTCGAACTTCTTTTAACTATTGAATTTAATTTGCTTTATTTTCTTGTCAATGACATTGCATATTATTGTTAAAAAGAAAATCCAGCAATTCTCAAAAAATGAGACGAAATTCACAAAAATGTTTTTTTTTACAAATGGCATTTTGAAAGGTCCACATTTCTTTCGAGCCATAAATTAAGGTTTTCAAAACAGCTTTTTGTTTTGTAAACCTAGTTTTGGCATTTTAGATCATATGGCCTTAACTATATTATTTGACAGCGAAAATACATTGATTCCAAACTGTGTCTGTCTGTGTATAATTGGAAATTTTGCTGTTTAAGTATTAAAGTAAATCTGAGGGTAATTCATCCAGACCAATATTTTGATGTTTTAATTTTCAAATGTGTTTAATTTGAAAATTAAAAGAGCACACGCTTGTATGTTTTTTAAAGATCAAGCTGGAGAATTTTAGAAAATTTAAATATCTTTGAAATCGGATGAAAAACAAAAAATGGCAAATGATTGTAAATATACTCATACATGTATGCCAAAAGGCGTGTCTATTTTCAAGTCCAAAAGCGTGGCCCACATTCAAAACGTAAAATTTTAATGCTTGGCTACCCCCATATAAAATATTGTGTTTAATTTTTAAAAGAATTCCAGATGAAACCTAAATTTTGGTTTAATCTAAAACCAAGTATTAGTTTGAACTTTATTAATATGCAGTAGATGCAGTGCACAATTCATTTTTAATCACTTGTACACAATATCACCGATTCCTTTGCATAGTTTTTTTTTTCAAGTTTTTGCGGCACATTTTTGTTAAAACGCTGTCATTAAATATTCTGCAGTGATTCTGATTTAGCTACTTCTATAATTAATGATTTTAAAATAAAAAAAACGATTATAAGTTAATTACATATAAATATGCGATTAATTGAAAACACCCGCTTTTTCATATCATAATTTCAAAATCCCTCTTTTTCATAATATTTACTTAAAAATCCCACTTTTTCATCCCTAATATCCCGCTTTTTAATAAAAACCGTCTGGTTCTTTTTAGTTTGTTTTTAAATACGTTTGTTATAAGTTGCTATTCTTAAGTCGTTGCTCTTACAAAAAAGTGAAAATATTAAAAAGTTATAAAACAATAATAATGAATTATAAAAAGAAATCGTTTTATAATCACAAAGAATGATAAGAAATAATTTTTTTATTTACCTAAATAAACCAATGCAATTTATTGTATTAAACTCAATGTTATTTGTGTGTTTAGCGATACCCAGGGCTTCATAAGTTTCTTAGCCGGCCGGCAATGTATTTTGTTTTTGTGCGTAAACAAGTACGAAGCAACGAATGAAAATACCTACTTGTCGTGGCGCGAAATATACGTACAACAACAAAGCGCGAGTGGGAATATATGTGTGTATAGTTGCGTATAAATAATGTAGATGGGTTAAGTAAAGAGGAAATGGGAAATTTTATGTTCAGTGTTGTAAATTGAAAAAAACGTTTATAAGTAAAAAGGGAAATAGTAGGTATAAAGTAGCGTGATAAAATGTTTTATTATACATATTTGTATATAAAATAATAGTTGTTTTACAAATGAAAATATTTAAAAAAATAGATACATAAATAAATACTTTCAATTTAATAAATTACAACTTTCATAATATTAAAGTTCCATAATTATACCAAAAATGTATTGATCAATAATAAATAATCAAAGCAAATTTAAATTATAACAAATAAGAAAATATACTCAGAGGTAAGATTTAAATATTAATACGTAAAAATTTATATTTTTATGTGTGAGCTGGTGCGTTATCATGGTTAACATCGTTGACGATGTTCAACAGCTCTTTCGCTGCCGCACGTTTCATGCCTAAAACATCCGTAAAAATTTCTTGGCATGAGCCGAACTATATGCCAACATCATCAGCAACCTCTCTGATAGCGATTCGACGATTATCCAAAATCATTTTCTTCACTACTTCAATGTTTTTATCGGTTGTTGACGTGCTCGGGTGACCAGGACGAGCATCGTCATTGACATCTTCTCGGCCTTCCTTAAAGCGGTTATAATACAATTGAACTTGTGTTCTGCTCATAGTAGACTCGCCAAACGCCACAGTCAACATTTCAAATGTCCTTCCGCATTTAATTTTTTACACAAAACAATACGGTTTTTTGATCCATTTTTTCGAATAGTAAAAAATCGAAGAGCACACCAAAACACAACTAACCTTTTTATCTGTCAAAAACAAACTGACAATCCAAAATGGCTTGTATTACTAACATATATAACAGACATGTCTACCTACATAACAGAAAACAAAATGCGAAAATCGAACATACATACGTAACTCACGAAATTTGAAAATAACTATTATTTTTTGATCAGACCTTGTACATCACTATAAACACGGTATACATATAGTACATACATATGTACCTAACTATCTACCTACATAATGACAGTTTACGCTGATGGAATTTCAATTACAGTAATTTAGAAAAACTCAATTACATTAATTGCATACTTTTTTCTTACTACTGCTGGATTTTTGTTTGTGCTTTTTGCCAGCTTTGTTGTTGCCTTCTGGCTGAAAAGAAACAAAAAAAAATAAAAAATGTTAATAGACAGAAACGTCATACCAACAAAAACATTTAACAGATGTGTATGTAGATAGACCCCCTTTGGGTCAATGTTATTAACAGCCAACAAAGCAGCATGAAAACACAAAAGCCAATAACAAAAGTAAAACAAGCAAATGCTTTAAAACAACAAAAAAAAAAAACATAATTAATAAATAAATTATTGCTACGTAAACACATGTTTAACACAAATAAACAGATGAAAACAAAACTTGACGATAAAAGTTGGTGAGTGCACAAAACTAAAGGAGAATAAGTAGAATTGGCAGAATGTGAAACAATAACAAAAACACTATAAAACAAAAACAATAATTGCAAAAATTAATGAGAGAGTGAGATGAGGGATGGGAAAAAATAATAGAAATTGTTTGTTGGGGCAAATGTGAAATAAATGGTGCTTTTCCAATTTATATTCATAAACAAATTTAAGACAATCAACTGGATTCTCTTCTACATTTGTAAAATAAAGTGGAAGTGAAAATTTCATTAAGTTTTTGTCCTAATTTTAGTGAAAATGATCTGAAAAATAAATTACAATTTCCACAATTTGGTTCATCATAGAATAAAAGTTTCAGTCTTTTTCTAGAAGGCCGTGAAATTGTCTATGTGGAATTTAAAACGATTTCAGTTTCACTTCGCAGTGGAATATAGAACCTAGGCGAATATTGTACTAAAATTTCGTTTTATAAAATATTGAGGAGAATCCAGTTCACATATGAAAGCAATTATATTTTGTATCTCCTAATTTAATGATATTTATATTTTTACACAGTTGTTTTGACTCCAGATTTTCTTATGTCCAAAAAAGTTACTTGTTGAAAATTTAGAAATACACTGTACATTAACCCTTTAATAGACTTTTTCGCCTATGGTTTCTGGAATTGAAAATATCTATAAAAAAGCTGAAAAAAGATGAAGAATTTTTTTACCTAAACAAAAAGTTGCAATTTTAAATCCTGTTAAAGTAACAGATGGATAACTTTATCGCAGAACTATTGCTTTTATTTATGATCGAAAGATATCAAAAAGTGATTGCATATTAAGCGATGTACTGGTGAAATATTTCCTTAAAAGAAACTTTTTTCTTATTATATTCCTAACTCCATAAGTTTGTGTGTTTTTTCAATAATAAAGGTATAAACAAATTAAAAAAATTAATAACTATGTTTTTAAAAAAAAAAATATCATTTACAAAAATGTACTTAGGGGGTGCAAAATTAATAATGTCTGTTATGATGTAATCAAATATTGAATAAGAAATATAACTATTTGTTTCGTAGGGTAAGAAAAGATTGTTCATGTTTTTCGTCAGCTTTTTACAAATACATATTGCTAAAAAAAATAAAATCAAAAATTATAGCTATGAGGACAGAAATTACTTGTTTCATATTTAACATAAGTAACTTTTTTGAAATAAATAGATTTTATTATTAAAAATCCCGGACCTTACATATATAAAATCCCGAAACAAGGGATTTAAAAAACCAGTCCCGTTTGACTTCCCTAATATAAATCAGAGCTTCCCACATATGACGCCTTGTAGGTTGAAATTCGATTTTTTAGAATTGAGAAATAAAGACAGACTGATCCTTTAAAATAATATACATATATTAAATTATGATTTCTTCGACCTTTTTGTAAGTTACTAAAGACAAAAACCGTTTTCAAAAGATGCGCCATCTGTTATGAGTCCCCTTTTACACATATTTTTAATTTATCAACTCAATATTTCGAGATAATTGTACAATAAGGGATATATTTATATTTTTGGATTTATTATTTAAAAGTTAGCGTAGATATTATAACTATATTCAAAGTGTTTATCAAATGCTTAGCTTCTTGACCTCAGAAATTTTCCAGTACAGAAATATGGCGTGTGGAAACATCCGGATTGGATTTGGATACAAATATTTTTTAGAGAGTTATGCTCGCTAAATTGAATTTCGAAAGTGGGCCTTATATGGGAGCTATGGTCAATTATCGACCGATCTGCACAATATCTGTTTCATATATAAGGTTTCATATACAATTTATTGTTGTCGAAATTTGTGTGGATACGTGTAAAAATCAAACATTTGTGATTTGGGGATATTTGTGTGGGGGCTAGGTGAAATAATGGACCGATTTCAACCAAATTCAATCCTAATCGTCCTTGGGCCCAAACAAATTCTTATACTAAATTTTATCGAAATATCTTTAAAATTGAAACCTGTACTCTGCGCGCAAGGTTTACATGGAAAACCAACTAGTCAAACGGACGGACGGTAGGACATCGTTTAATCGACACACAAAGTGATTCTGAGTTGATCGGTGTTTAGGGTGGCTGTTATGGGCTTTACAAACATCAACACAAATCCAATATATTTTCCCCATTATGGCGGTGTTGGGTATAATAAGTACCAATTAAGTCAAGGGTTCTATTCATGAACACAAATTCAATAGTATCAAAAAACAGTACATTTGTAACCCCGGTCTAATCAGATACAGAAAAATTGGAAGAGAGTGAGTAAGAATGAGAGTTTGACACAATAAGAATGAGCGGAAATGGAAATTGTGCAGAGAGAAAGAGCGAGTCAGTGAGAAAAGCGCTCTATGAAAACGGCGTGCAGAAGAGAATATATATTTTCAAATGCAATAAATGTGTAAATAAAACAACAACAATAGCAACTACAATACGAAAAAAGAAGCAACTTAAACAGAGGACGACACAACAACAACAACAAAACGAAAATAATAAATGTTTTCAGCTGAAAGTGAACAAACCGCCTTTAGTACCAGTTTTGACTCCCAATTCATGTAAATTGGAATCCAGTATTGTGCCGAAAATCTTATAGATACCTTGTGTTCCCGGTTGGAATTTTCGCTAAATAATAAATACAACAACAATACACACACTAAATAAAAAGAAATATAGGTACAATTTCAGTCAGTTTTAGTGTGTTCTGTGCTACTCAAACGCGTTTGTGTAACAAACAGGAAAAACGTTGAAAAAAATCATAAAAATAGTGGAAATATATACAAATAAATCATTCAAATAATGAATTTTATACAGTGATATGTAGATAAATAATGTGCTATACTCTAAAAAAATAAAAGTTTTCTTCAAAAGTGTCTATAATAAAAAACCTAATAAATTAAACAGAAAGAAGTATGAAAAAATCTCTGTAATATAATTTCGCAAGTTGTATATGTACGTACGTATGTATGTACATGCAAAAAAATGTGTAAAATAAAATGTATTGTACCTATTTCTTTTCGTTTTAAACGCGCCCAGTTTTTAATGAGTTTCTACGATGTCTAGAAAAAATTTGTGAAAAAAACTATGTATTTACAAGTTTTACTTTATTTTACATACCTACATACATTTTTTGTTTGTTGCTGTAAAATTTTTAATTACATTTTCATCGCTACTCACAGTGTATGTCTTTTTTGTGCTTGTTTTTTTTCCTTAAATATTTTTTCATTGTCGATATTTTGTGTATGTGTATCTATGATTTTTTTTTCTTCATGTCTGTAGTACAAATTTATTTCTTTTCGGAATCTGTAAAGTATCTATACAGATATTCGTGTAAAACATGCTCAAAAACTCTAGTTTCTTCTAACACTCTCGCCTGTTTGTCTCTCTGTTTGTGTGATGTACGTCTCTCTTTCTCTGCATCTGCACAATATGTTAAAATATGTCTACATTCTCTGACTCTCTCACGGTAAATAATAATTCCATAGCGGGGCAGCGAACAACGTAACGACATTGAAATCATAATTTTTGTTTTCTTAATTTTGCATACAGTTTTTTTTTGTGTTTTTTGGTGCAAATTAATAAAATAAATTTAAAATTCATATTAACATAATAAAGTAATAATTATCATTATCTTAAATAAATGCTAATGAAAGTGTTTTAACTAAATACATACATATGTTTGTGTCAATATAACAATTTCATAGTTTATTAAACAAATTAATAAAAAATAAACCGTGCAAGTTGAAGTGAAATATCAAGAATTTTTCTAAAATTATTAAAAAAAGTTATTGTTAAATTAATAAAATGTGCAATGATGGTGGCTTTTAACAAATTATTAAAATGGTTTTAAAAGTCTAATGGTTTCTAATAATTAATGTTAATAAAACATTTAGTGCTGACATTTTAGCCTTTTGTCGTTTTTTTTTCTCTATAGGTACATTTTTGTCTGGGAAATGGTACCTATGAGGAATGGCTTATTTTTTGATATGAACCTTAATACAGAAATTAAAAATTCCTTAATGCTAGATATATTCTGCTAAGTGTGCGAAAGTGCTAAGTTCGTTTCTTTTTATAAATTTGCGGGAGATAAACACTCATATACATACATAATGTATGTAGGTACATATATACCTACATAATATAGGTATTTAAAGTAAAAATATAATTTTTAAATTTGTTAATTTTTTTTTTCTTACATTTCTTATTCAAGTGGTCTTGAAAAGTTTAATGGCCGCTTGTTTTATACCTACACATTTCGATTCTTTTACATTAAAATGCAAAAATAATTATTTAATGGCAAAATTTTTGCAAAAACTAAAAATATTCATGTTTTTCCCTTGTAAATGCATTTCCAAACTTCAGAGCCGATGCGGCGCCAGTTAACTTTATCCTCACATTCCAGGTACTTATGTTAATCTGGAACACATCTGTCCATTTGGCCGAAGCTGCCGCTCTTCAGACTGCAACCACAAATTTTTTGACAAACCATTGCCATTTAAGCAAATTTAATCATTTTGTAGGTATCTTAATATAGGTACATACTGGTAGTCTTTCGTTACAGTTAATCCAATTCATTGGCTCAATACAAACATAATCATTAAGCTCTTAAATCTTATATTTTTAGTCTGAAAATTTAATTTTTTAAAAACGCTAAAATGTCAACACTAAATATTCAATTCAATGCCTTAAACGACAACTTAATTCATCTCCAATGTAATTAAAATAAAATAAATTCTTTACAGCTAAAAAAATAATAAAAATGTCATAAATTATAATGAAATAATTCTAAACAGCCGGCATAAACACATAAAAAAAATATATAAATAATTCTATTCACACTAAAAAAATGTAAATTAAAATTAAAAATTAAATAAAAGTAATAATGTGTGTTGCAATGCAAAAGTATTTAAATATGTATTTCCATGATTCTCTATTCCATAGTTTAATAAAACAAAAATTTGTGAATGTTTTTTAAAACAAAAATCTTATAAAAATGTGAAAATTTATTAACTAAATTAAAGTTCCATAAAATAAAACAAAAACATTGAATTCAAATAAACAAATAAGTTAAGCTTGTCTTACAAAATGTGTCTAGCAAATTAAGTATTAACTACTTAAGCTCAAATTCCAACTCCAATATATTAAAACTGAATAAAAGGATAAATATAAATCTCTAAAACGGATAATTTAACATCTTTAAATTAGTTTTCCTTTTTCTTAAATGAAAAAAGCAACATCATTTAAAGCTGTTCACATGTAAAGGTATGTACCTATGTAACTTTCTCGCAGTAGTTGGCCACTAACTACAGTCACAACTAAATTATAAATACTCTTTATAAATGTTTCTCTAACCACTGCTTGTTTTGTTATATGAATTTATATAGCTAATGTAGGGTATAAAAAAGAAATCATATTTCCTCAAAATTCGTAAGATGTTCAAGTACAATGTACAGTGACTCCCAGCTTATTTTATGCAACGCATATTTTCGGAAACTAACAAAAATAATTCATTGCAAAAATGTACATTTGAATATACATATTAAAATTAAGACCCTAATTTTGTAAAACGCCACAATTCTCAAAGCGTTGCGTAAAATTACATTTTGCAAATCACGGCGCTCAAGCAAGTGATTGCTTGCGTTGTAACAGCTGATTTTTACGTTGTTGTTAATACAACTGTTTGAAATTGTGTATTTTGTATCACTTGCATTGTCAAATTTAACGCCTCCATTTTCTTGACGTTAGTTTTAAAAGATGAATTAAAATATTATTGAAAAACAAAATTATTCAATTAATTTAATACTTTATAGGTACTTTATTAATACGATCTAAGTAAATATATACATACAAACATATTCATTTAGTATAAAATACTGCTAAAATTGTTCTTAGGGCGAAAAAAAAGCCACACGGCAGCTCAATTTGAATTGTTGATAGCTGAAATGCCTAATATTGGCAGCTCAAAGTCAACTGTTGATAATGTTTGGGAAGCTACGTCGAAACTCCTGAATGCAATTGGTCCACCAATTAGAACATCCGCGAAGTTTCATTCAAAAATATTGTAAATATCCACAGTGTTATTTTACTTACTCATTATTCGTTAAATTCATGATGTTGATAGTAGAGCGCAATTGGGTTTTTTTCAATAGATATGTCTAGGACGCTTGAAGAATCTTCATCATCCAAAGAAGAACACATATACATAAGTGCGCACATTTTTTATATCCCTTAGTATCTTTGTATTTATAGTTATTTGCTTTAAAGGCTTTTTTCTTCACAATTTGAAATATTTTCTTAATAAATAACAAAACAAAATTATTGAACAGCTGATAGGTTTGTAGCATTGCCAATGCAAAGTGTAAATTTATGTTAATTTTTATTTAAAATTTCAGTCTCAACATTTACAATGACAACATTAACCACGCAATGATTTGACAGTATTGTAATAACGTAATATTTCTTCGTTCGCTAAACGCAATGACGCAGTGATTTACAAAATTTCATATTTTTGGTGATGCGTTCGCAAAAGCGTAGGTGATGCGTTGAACGCAAGTGATTTACAAAATTAGGGCCTACAAAAACAAAAAAAATGCTTTATTTATGCAGGCACGTATGGAAAACTGGAAATTACACGATTTATTATTGTGTGTTTTATTTTAGATTATTATATATAAATAAGTGGAAAACCAACGTATTTATTTATAAATTAAATTTATTTAATTTAATTTTATTGTGTACACGTCTCAGTATTTTTTCTTTGACTAACAATTTTTTCAAATATATAAAAAATATCAAATTCAAACACAAACAAAATATGTACAAGAGAGTGTTTACAGTGAACAACAAAATATATTACAACAGGGTGTGATATCCCCTATTATCTTAAACATATTTAAGGCAATTTGGCATAGTTGCGAAAAGTTTTTGGGTAATACTTGGCGAAATATTCGACCACTACATCAGTAGTGCTTTTTTTATAATAAATTATATTGATTTCTAAAAATGATGACACCGGCCATCAAATGTGGGCAATTATATATTAGCCACGTTTGCACATCACCCAATTTGTGCTTTTAATCGTTATCCTGGTAAAAATCTGATCTTATACTCAGGTTCTCTGTGCTTTCCAACAAGTTGTCCTTCAGAATTTGAATTTAAACATGTTAAACCTGTTCATGATTGTTTCAACAAATGTTAAGTTCCTCATACCAGCAGCTGTCATACAGGCCCAAACCATGACTGCCACCACCATGCTTCACTGTTGTCTTTAGGTTTTCTTTGTTTAGTCCTGTATTTGGTTTCCGACATGCTATCTGAACCAAATATGTTAAACTTAAACGAAATTTTGCTTGCACAGTCTGTTTTTTGAGTTTCCTTGTTACAACTCAGCCGTTTCGTTTGGCGCAAGACCCGACAAACATTGTTTGCCCAGGTTTGCTTCAACTTCGGAAGCCAGTTGTGAAGCTAAGAGCCTTGGATTTGCCCTTACTTTTCTTAAAATGTGTCACACATCAGGATCATTAAATATATTCTTTGGTACCGATTTTCATTGTTGAAGCGCTCAATGATTTTTGAACTGTGGAAGCTCTAATGTTAACCATTTCATTTACTTTTTACTGTGAGTATTCATTTTAGAAATTGAAATTTGACATTGCAAAATCGGACTCAAAATTTAACTGAAAATATTAATAGAAGCTATCGGTACAGTAGAAATTAACTGCATAAAATAAGCCCTGACGTTAAAAAACAAGCATTTTTTTGTTTTTTTTTTATTTATTTTTTAATTTTAATATTTAAAAATGCACATTTTTGCAATAAATGTGTTTTTGTTTGTTAAGTTATGGTCACACATGGCAAATATTTACTCAAAAAAGCGTAACCAATTGTTTTAGCACTAATTTGTTTGACGTTGTTTACTCGTACAAGAGTTTTGCAAGATCAAAAAGCATTAAATAAAATAAAACTAAATATTTATTGTGCCTTGTCCTAAATAAACAAACTTTTTTTAGATAAATAAACGAGTTTAAACATAGTTTATTTTGTGGTTAGCTACGTCTTTTTCGTCAAATATATGCCTATAGACTATAACTAGACTATAACATTTTTTTCTTTTAAATGACACCAATTTCTTTTTTAAGTTCCTGTTAGTTTTCTTTTTATGAAGTTTTAAAAAACAAAAAAAGTGCACTGCATAAAATAAGCTGTGAGCCACTGTATGTATGAATGAATAAAGAAGTACATACGAGTAACTGGCATTTGTATGTGAATTGTTGTGAACACGATAATGAGCGGTTTTTTAGCTTATTTAGTTTCTCCTCTGTTTCTTTATCTTGTTCCTCTAGATCTTGGCTAATTTTAGGGTTTGTTTTGTTTAATTTTGCTTTGAGTTTTATTACTATTGTATTTTGTTTTATGATTTAAAGTTTGTTTTAGTTCAATAACCGGTATTTTCCACCTACATTTCAGTTTTAAGTGAAATTTTTGTTAATTATTTACAAGTACTCATTGTACTTACACTTACGCAAGTTTGTCTACATAAATGTTTAATAAATATCTCTATCGGCTTTAAACTTCTGGCCAGATCTTGTCATTTTAAGTGTTTTTTGTTGTTCAATCATAGTTTAGCAACTGATGAAGTTGTAAAAATTTTAAGAAATCTATAGTTAAACGAAGTTTTGTGTGTATTGTCTGTTGAGCAAATTTATTTATTTAGTAACTAACGTGCTTTGAAATGATTGACAATATTGCTATTTATTTATAATTATTGTTACCGCCTTTAAATTGCTTAGCAGAGAGTTGCCAAACTTAAAATCAATTAAAACCTTAAACCGGTTAAACGCAATTATTTTTTAATATGCCTATAGGTAAAAGCATAATTTACATACATATGTTTATATTACATTATTTGCTTGTTAATTATTTGTGAATTTTAGTAATTCAATAGAAAAAGTATCGAATAAAATCACTCGAATGAAAACTTGCATTACCAAGCAATGTTGCAAATTTGTCTCATGATCCATTTCGAGGTTCCCTACTTTTTTTAAAAAAAAAAAAAAAAAAAACACATACACCCCTATCGTGAATAAAAATTCCACATGAAATTTGTTCCCTTTTATTTTTTTAACATTGAATTTTAATAGGTAAAATGTGAAAAGGAATTTTTATTCACGATAGGGGTGATAATATTCAAATTTAATGGGTACTGTTTATTATAATTTGAAAGAACATTCTTAGGCATTTATTTTTTGAAGATTATGTCTATCAAATGTTGGCCGTTGCTCCGTCGCAGATGGTCTATTCGTTGAGTCTAATTTTAGATGACTCGTTCGAGCATTTCGACTGGTAACTGGCGAATGACACGCGTGATGTTTTCCCCCAAGGCCTAAATCGAAGCGGGTTTATCCACATAAACTTTAGACTTTACATATCCCCACAGGAAAAAGTCTAATGGTGTGATATCACACGATCTTGGTGGCCAATCGACCGGTCCAAAACGTGAAATTATGTGCTCACCGAAGTGTTCTCTCAATAAATCCATTGATTGATGCGATGTGTGGGAAGTGCCGCCGTCTTGCTGAAACCAAATGTCGCCGAGATCACGAGCTTCAATTTCTGGCATCAAATAATCGTTAATCGTTCTATACGTCAGCCCAAGTTGCGTGCTGGACAATGGGTGATGGTGTTGCGAATAGTACGCTTAGTAGGCCGATTATGTTGACCATAAGTTCAGCGAAGTGCACGAAACATATTCTTCACAGAACGTGAATTATCATAATAAAGTTGAACGATATGAAATGACAAACAATACTAAACAAAAGTAACATGACAGCATGACACGACTCACACGTGATCTGACAAAAAAAAGGCTATTGAAAAAGTATTTCTACTTGAATCACCCATTGCATACCTATAACCATTAATGTCCTTGCTTGCTACAATTAAAAAAATTCTAATAGGTTTATTAATGTCTGGTTACCGACATTTTAAACAATTTTTACGAATTTGTAACGAAATTTAGATTCAGGATTGTAAAATTATTGTGTATTGGTAGCTTGGGTATACTTTTTCTTTATGTGTGTGAAGATAAATTCGAATTAAACCAGCACAAACAGAAGCCACATTTTGTTAACATTGATAATTTTACAGTAAACAGAGCACTGTTAAGCACTTAACTATCATATTACTTCAAGAAGAAAAAAAGTAACTTCTAGGATGAAATTCTCTAGAAGAATAGAGAGGGTAGTCCAAAGAGTACTAAATGAGTCTACATTAGTCGAATTGCAGAAATAATTTTGGAATTTAATTAAAACAACAATCTTCATGGAGTAATGCCTACAATTCTCGGTCTTTAAATTTTCTTTGGCTGACCTGTGTCCATGTTCTGTAACTTTAATGAAAACTTGAGAAAATAATGTGTCTGTAACTCATGTCGAAAACTATCAAATCGTTACTTTAGAAACGTAGTAGTAACGAAAAATTTTAAAGGTCATTTTATTCCTCACTTTAATTAAAGTTACCTTTTACTATTAAAAACATTAGAGGCAAGTTGTAATAATGGCCCTAACAATGTTAAAAATTGTTGTTTTTCCGTGCTGGGGCCAAATTACCGCATTCGATATCGAGTATAATTGATCGTAATTTTCTTATTTGAGATTATGGCCTTCGATATCGAGCAAGAAATTTAGTACATTTTATCATAATTTCGATATCGAGATCATTTTTCGATACGATTGCTCATTCGAATTTTTTCTACACTCATAAATTTACTTATTTCATGTTTAATATTTAATTAAATAACGGTATATTCAATTATTCTGGTAACGGTATAATAACGGTAACGGTGAAAGGTTATCCCTTAGCGGCTCTAAAAATCGTATGCCCTTATTCATACAAAATTAAAGTAGACTTCAAATGTACTTTAAGAAAATTTTGTCTAAAAGCACACTTCAAATCTAGTTTATTTTTTATGAATACGGCAGTTAGATTCAACATTTTAAAGAGTATTAAAATATGAATTAATGTAAAAATCTATGGCCATAGTCAACAAAAAATTCCTAATGTAAATCCAATTAATCCCCTTATCCGGCTACGCTAGTGATTTAATGAGCGAGCAAAGTAAATGATCAAAAGAGTGCATTGATCTTAAAACAAGAAGAAGACGTGCGACAACAACAATACAACATTCAAATAAAGGGGAGGGAAATACCACAAAAATATACACAAAAACAAAATTAAAAAAAGAGTAAAACAAAAAATACGAAATCTAAGTTAGAAATTTTGAAGGCAAAAACAGCTGATTTGTTTTAAACAAAAAATCTAAATGCGAAAGACAAATAGGAACAGCTACACAATCATAAATTTCAGTAAATTTTTATAGTAATTTTATAAGAGAATTTATCAATAAAATTTAAATTAGAAATATAGCGTAGATATTACAATAGAAAACATCTACATACATATGTATGTACCTATGTATGTACGTTTAAAGTTAAACTTTAGCTAGGTAGGTATATAGGTACATATGTACCTACATCTTAACTATGATTGAATCTTCAAAATAATTTACATAGGTATTACATATCTTAATTAAGTTTGTACCTACCTAATTGTTTATTAAAAATTAATTAAAATTGGCTTAAATTCAATCATAAAGAAAAATTACTTTTTGTAGGTAAATGCTTTGTTTAATTTTTTTTACATGTTTCTGACTTCTTTTCCTCGTCTTTGTTTTTTTTGGTTTGTTTGATTTTCCAATAAGAATTTGCCAACTTTGCAGATTCAGCCAATTGTGTTTTTGCATAAAATTCCACTCTCTGGCTCTCTTGCTCTCTTACAAACACACTGTAAACTCCTGGAGCTGCCAGATCTGATGATTTGTTTGTAATACATAAAATTGTCTTCAACAAAAACATACATATACTAATGATCCTTCAAATAATCCAACAATTTCTTAACAATAATTATTCGTTGAATTTAAAAAATATCACTTTTGAAATAATTCGAGTTAATTTTTAAAGAATTCCTTTTTTAAATTTTTTCATAATAAAAAAATTTATTTAACATATTTTTTAATGATGTAATTTTTGATTGGATAAGTAATTTTTATGCTAGAAGGTGTTTTCAATATAAAATTATATTAAGAATTTCTATTCTGATCTTGTGAAATCCGACAACTAATTAAACTTCAATTATATATTTCAAACAATAGCTCCAACAATAGGTCCAATAGCTGCTTCTACAAATTTAGTCTTACGGGTTTTTTAATACGAACTTTGTTTTTCAAAACAAAATAAAACAATAAATTTATATGAAAATTATTAAAAGTTGTAATGTACTGGAAATAGTAAGGATTGCAGTTATAAATTAATAATGATATCGGACATTTCTGCACCACGAACAAATGTCAATTCTTTAATCAAATCACATTTTGGCAAAATGCGGGGTTAATCACGTCCTGGATTTTTAGTTTTGCGTAATCGATTAATTTGGCAGTGTATAGACTCTAATATAGCCCAAACAAAGTAATCTATTGGTGGTAAATCGTATGATCGGCACGATCAATTTACAGCTGAATTTAAGATTATGTGGTCGGGGATTTGTGTGCAATAAATTTATTGTTTCGATGACCGTCTGGCATATGGCACAGTCCTGTTAAAACCACATGTCAGCAATATCAACATCATATTAGGCCAAAATTTAGTTGTTAAAATCTCTTAATTCGCCGTAACCGTACGTCTCCCGACCACAAAGCGCACCATACTGTGTCATGTTTAGCATGTAAAGGCTTCTTAAAAATGGTTTTCGGATTTTGAGAAGCCAAATAAGTAAATTTAGCTTGTTGTCGTATACAGACATACGAATTATTTTTCCCAGGAAAACCAGCGAAATAGAATTTATTGCAACAATTGTCAAAGCTTCTACTACCGATATGCCGACAAATAAAATGTAAAAACTTTCATGTTATATATTTTAAAATAACCCATTTGGAAAAAACTTCTTGTTGAAAAATACTTTATTTCACAACTAACTTTTCGCAATTAGATGCAGTGAGGATTTAAGTTCGTTTTGAATTAAGTTTCTGTCCTATTATTATTCGGAATAATTTTATGTTTTTCTCGATTTAGAATGTTGCTTAAATTAATGTTTTTAAAATACATTTTTTATTTTGTTCCCAAAAAAAAAACTCCAAAATATTGTTCAGCTTGAAAAATATTTAAAGTTGAATTTAAGTTCTATTTTTATTATAAAACCTTGAACTTATATTCTTTTAATACTTAAAGTAATAATCATATACATAAATGAAATGCACGGTATGCACAAGACATAAACGGTAATAAGATATATCAGTAGCCGATCTTTTTGTAACTTGTTCAAAATTGTTATTATCTGGCAGCCCTGACTTACAAATTTTAGCAGTCAATCTCTTTGTTGTTTATTGTACTTGCGGCGCGTGCCTCGTGAGAGAGTGTCAAATTAGTTATTTGTCATCCAGTTGTCAAATAGTTTTTTCTTTTGTTTTCATTTTATGTTTTGTATATATTTTATTTATTTATTTTTTCTTGTTTGTTTCTTTGACATTATTTGTATTTTATTTTATTATTTATTGACAATGTATGCATGTCATATCTTTGTATCTGTGAGAATGTTTGTGTAAATAAATATAAAATACAATAAAGAAAACTTTTAAGTAAATAGAAAAAAATAGTGCAAGACAGCAAACAAAAACAGATTTTACATTAAAATACAAAAAACAAAAAAAAAAAAAAATGTTATAGGTACCTTTTTAAACATTTTATTTTTCAACATTATGTACATACTCGTATGTAATATTGTACATATACCTATCTCTTGTAGTTGTAATCGTTGTTCTGCTATTTAGTTAACCCCGCTTTTTGTTTTGCTTTTTATACCCTCCACCAACAAGAGTGGTGAATGTGGGTATATTACGTTTGTCATTCCTTGTGAAACTTTTTTAATATTCATCTGAGACCCAACAAAGTATATATTTTCTTGATCCTTATGAAATTCTAAGTCGATTGAGCCATGTCCGTCTGTCTGTCCGTCTGTGTAAAACACTCTCACGTCGAAACTATAAAACGTTACTAAACGAAATTTCCAGAAAAACAGTTCTTATTTTGCAGGTAACTTTGGTATTGAAAATCAGCAAAATCGATTTAGGCCAACCAGAGTTATGGACCAAAATTTGATATTTTTTGTCCATTTTATTACAATATTTTGAAATATGTATATTGCAGATAATACCATGAACTTTTGCATACGTTGTTTTTATGATAAAAGAAGAAAGTGTGCGGAAAATAGTAAGAATCTGTCCATGATTTCTCATAGCCCCCATGTAAAAATCTTTCCGAAATATTACTCAATTACACATAACTGCCTATAAAATTGGTATATCAAGACAAAATGCAGGAAAAATAAGTTTTATACAAAAAGAAGTCGCAAAACGAAATTTTTTTTAGTTCGCTCCATGTTTGACCATAGATCCCATATAAAGTCCACTTCCAAAATTCATTTAAATACGTATGAAACAGATATAAATAATGTTAAACGGCTAAAATTTGACATGAATAATCTTTTTAGGCAAATAAATTGTTATACTAAATTTTATGGTGGTCGGCCCAGAATTGGTCATAGCTCCCATACAAGGACCACATCTGAAAAAGACATTTATCCCTATATATTGTATAAATATCGGTACCGACTCAAAACTTATATACAAAAATCATCCCACAAAATTTTGTGAATTTCGGTATATTCTTAACCGTATGCCCTATATAAAGCCCTCTTCTGAAAATCACTTTAATACTCATAAATCTCTTATAAATAAGGATACCGATCCAATTTTACACGGAACATTTACATACATGCCTAAATCAAACTGCTGGATTTTGAGAATATCGGTCCAAATTTGACAATATCCCCAACATAAGGTCCACTCTCGAAATCCACGTTAATACTAATATATATCTTAAATATACCGTTATTATATTAAAATTCGACGTGAAATAACTGTTCCAAAATTTAAGAAGATCGGCTCATAATTTGTCATAGCTGTCATATAAGAATCATTTCCGAAAAACAAATAAAGCCACAAAAATGCCTAATAAATATCGATATGGAACCAACTTTTATATAGATCAGTAATTTTAATCCAGAAATCATATTAGTATCGGTTATACGGCAATTATGCTACTGGATTTAGTAGCTGTCTGTCAATAATTGGCATTAGCTCCCGAATTAAGTCCACTAACGAGTATAAGAACAAACCATATAACTCTTGTAAATAACACTATTGAGATGAAATTCAATCAATATGATCCTAAAATACATAGACATCACATTAGTGGATACTGGATTTAAAAGCTATCTGTCCATAATTGCTACATTTCTTCTATGCCACCCATAAATCTTTTGTAAATAATGTTCTTGAGATCAAATTTAAACAATAAAACTCATCTTACTTCTTATCCTTTTTTGTTGTGAATATGGAAAAATGTTCTTTTAATTTTATAAATTGTTAAATTACAATCAAGATTATTATGAAAATCTAACAAACTCTGTAAATTACAGTAAGAATCGGTAATTACATCAATTATAAATGGTCGAAATTAGATAAAACTTCAAGATATTTAACATAAATTATGTTGGTCGTAAAATTGTCTTTCAAACCAATATATCAAATGCTAATAAAATTTGCACTAAGACTGAATAGAAAACAGAGAATAAGAATATTCTAGGTCTATAACCAGTGTAGTTTTTCTATTTCTTAGTACGTTTAGGTGGAGGGTATTTAAGATTCGACACAGCCGAATATAGCACTAGAACTTGTTATTGTTGCAGTAGGTATGTAGGTATTTATTTATTTATTGTAAACATGCGCTTAACTTTGTTTTACTTGTAGTACGCATTTATTAGATACTTGTTCTACTAGATTATTTGTTTGTTATTCCAGCAAATACAGCAAATAAGTAGAAAAAGAAGCATTAACAAAATGTAAGAAAAACGTTTCAATATAATAAATATATGTAAATGTAAATGGAAAAATGAACTGTAGCATGTGACATGCAACAAATTGTAAAATAGCGCCACTTGCCTAAAGGCAGTTTTTATTTATATAATGTACATATTTTTTATTTTTACTTTTTGTGTTGTTATTGTAAATGCATTTGATAAAATTCTTGAATGTTTTTAAAAAATATGTCAACATTTACCCAGTTACAGGCATGTAATTTTTTTGTGCATGGGTTCGTTCGTATCTTAGCTGGGTATTATAAAAACAATTATGTTTTAGATTAGTGTAATTAAATATTTGAACTGATATATTTATTTATTTATGTACTTCGACAGCCAGATATAAACCAAGGTTGGCTAACGTTAACGCTAAGTTATCGTTCTCCCAAAAGTATCCATTTCAGCTTCACTACCTTTAAACCCAAAATTAAGTTAAAAAACTCGTTAAGAAATAGGTATACCTACTACTGTTTATTGTATTGTCTATTAGATATTTGATCTTTTATTCTGATGTGAATGGAACACAAGCTTAGGAAAATATTCAAAATAACCGTTTTCTGTTAATTTAAATTTAGTTTGCTTTTCAACAGGAACTTTGTTTTTCAAAACAAAAAATACCAAATTTTTTTTATGAAAATCATTCAAATGTTTATGGAATTTAAATGAGTAAGGCTTAGATATTATTATTTAAAAGGTCGATTCTTTTCTTAAAATTTTCCATCATATTTTGGCAAAATGGAAAGACTTTTTCCTTAATATCGCTGTAATATGGCTATAATCGATTCGATTGGCTCTGTATTGACTCTCTTTCTTTAACATAGCCTCATTACAATAATACAGTGGTGTTTATTGCAGTATGAATTTGTGAAGTTATGTCTTAAGGAAATTTTGTTTGTAATAAATTCATTGTTTCGGTTTCTGTGTGAAATATGGCCACATGTCAGTGATATCTATATCATCAATAATATACCAAAATTTAGTTGTTAACATCTTCCGATAGCGTGATCCAGTAGAATTTTCGAAAAGCTCTTGTTGAAATTCTCTCTTGTTGAAATTCTCTTTTTAGCTTGAGCATTGCTCAGAGATTTAAATATAATCCTTTATTGTTGTATCTTTGTCCAATTTCCAACCCTATCGATTCTTTTGCAGATGATAGCAACATTTGCTATTCATATTCATTCAACTATTGACCAAGCTCGTCGGAGATTGGGGTAATGAGGCAAAATACAAAATACGATACGCTTAACCAAGATCTTGGCACAATCTCTGAATAAGACTCAATGTTGTATGTTAACACACAAACGCTCGTCAGATCATGTTGTATTATCTGTTTTATGGGCGTTGTAAATGTTAAACAATCGCAAGCTCTTAATGTTCCAGATATGAGAATATCGTGTGATGTCCGCTGGACTAAACACATTTTTCAAATGTCAGAAGCAGTACCTCGGTGTTAAACGGTGTAGAAAATTCTTCCCTCCATCTGATCTACTTACTATATACACCACTCATGCTTATCGGTGACAGTAGGGTATCCAACTCTATTGATTCGCTTGAGCATCGACGCAATGTCGGTTGTGTATCACTGTTCTATCGATACTAATATGGAATGTGTTCTGCTGAAATGAGGGAAATTATTCCGAAACCCGTAGTTTTTTACACAATACAAGTTCTTCAGTAACAGCTCATCCATTCGTGGTCGACTGGACAGTGCATCCGACAACATGTTACAGGTAAAATTTGTTCTTTAGCCGTACGGTACGTGTGTGGAATAAACATACAGCAGAAGTTTCCCCTGTCACTTTTAATATAAGAAAAGTCAAATCAAAGGTCCACAAACACTACTCCGTCTATCCTCACTGCCATAACCTATTTTCCTAGTTCCAATACAATTGGCTGCCTGAGTATAACCCCTACTCCTGAGTGTTGGTCCAAACAAAAGAAAAAAACTAATTTTTTGTTCTAAAATGCATATGTACACGTATATATTTTGTCTTGCTCGTAACTACTTTTAATGACATTCCTTTAGTATTTATTGCCCACATATTTATATAATTATTGCACATCTTAAAATAAGAAAGCAATTGAAAATATGCCAAATAAATCTCGATTGACGGTAAATTTTTCATTTGATTTTGTTCATGTTCCAATGTCGCGTTATGCTTTTATATAAATTATCGTCTGATATAAACATATCACGATTGTTCTTTTCAAGTGGCTGGAAATTTTAGGTCAAATCAAAATTTGATATCCACAACTAAAGAAATATGCAGCAATATAATCACATTTAATACTTTATTCAATTGGGTCACGTTCGCTATCACAAAACAAATGTTTTTCTTTTTTTAACACTTAGAGGATGAAACATGAGCCAAATTTTTTTAACTTTTTTATTATTTAAGTATATATTGAATCTGCCTTTTCTTCATGGGCCTTACAATAATCATTCAAATCCTATACTTCAACCTTAAAAACTACTTGCTCTTAATTAAGAGAGACATAATGGACAAATGTGCTTTAAATTAGTTGGATGGTAAATCAGCTCTATGAAGCCTTGTTTCTGTTTGAGTTCTAGTAAGCAATCTCGCAATCAGGTTCGAATGGTTTTGCTACTTAAAGGTATAAATTTCACGAATTTTTCTGAATTCAACTTTAACCAATGGTACTTATAAATCTCTATGGATATTTTAATTTCTTAGATACCATGGTGCTTCCGTCATGGTCCTAAGGATTTTCGATTGGGCCGAAATAATGACGGCAACAACAAGATTATTATGGTTTCCTTATTATTTTGGACTTTCAAAGGTGTATAAATGTCGCGTTCTGGACCCTAAAAATTTCCATATATGTTTTCCTGTAACAAAATAATAGGTACAATATAACAATTTATCAAACAACAATTACACAAAAAAGCATATTAATCACAATTTTAGTATAACAAAATTAAATTTTAAACAAATTTTGTTCTTTAAAAGGAAAATCTTAATAGAAAAATTTAGTATTCTTCCAAAAACAGACAACTGTTACACAAATTTACATTCTCACAAACACACACGCACAGTTTAAAACCAAATCAAATGGGACAAATACGGCTGCCAACAAACTTGCAAACGAACACATGTCAAATGTAAATATGAAAGTGTAAAATTGTGTAAACAAAATGCTCACGTTTTAGTTAAAAACAAATACGAATGAAAACACTTTTTCACACACATACGCAGTCACAGGCAGGCACACACATTTACACTTAGGCACGTACCAGCGAACATACGATGAACATTTCCGTTGTAAACGTTTACTTTAGTAGCAACTTTTCACATGACAACTTTTAACCATGTTGAATTTTACACAGTGCGAGCGTGTGAGTGAGTAAGTGTTTGTTTTGGCATTAGTGTTGTTTTTATACATTTCTCTGGCAACTTCCGTTTAAACGCGTTTCCCCGATAACTATTTACACTAACACAGGCTCATAAAAAAAGAAAGGGATAAACACTTACACTTTCTCACTTACAAGCAGTAAAGAGACAAACTAACGAATGAATAAATATACAAAAATTGTCGCCAACAGTGTCTTTGTTTGTTTGTTTTTATTTTTTTTTATACGGAAATCGTCATTCACACGCCCCCGTGAGTTTTACTTTCCAGTTTTTTTTTTATATTTCTCTTCTATTTGAAGAGTCAACAGTTGTTGACTGCTGATGAAGATGGACTTTACGAGTTAAAAATTTAATTTGCAATGAAAAGTTTTTCTATGTTTTTTTTTTATATTTTTATTTCTTTTAACATTTAGTTTCATAATGAAGGCAAACAAAATAAGGTTTAACATCTCATAAACCTCTCATAAACTGTTTTTTTTTCCAGTTTATATTCGTATATTTACTTCGCTACAATCTATATGAAAAAAGAAAAACATTTTATTGGAAAATGTTGTTTTTTATTGTTGTATTTTCTATATGTATATTTTCTTTTATGATGTATTACATGAGGTTAAACCTTTCATATCATTCACATATTTTTTTTTATTTTTACTCATGTTTTATCCATGAACAACTAACGGCAACTTCATTTTATGACACTCGTGCATATATAAGAATCGCGGGACTTAAAAGAATTTATTCATTAATATTGAATTCTAAATCAAAATTAATTTTACCGCTATTTATTTAATTTAAAGTAAACTTAGTAAATTTGCAAATTGGAATTCTCGAGAATTAATTCCTGAATTCTATTTTCAATAATCATGAGGTAAATATGTGATGTATTAAAGTATATCTAGGGTAATGAACATTGCTGATCACGTCCTTGGCAGGGTAGAAATTGCAATTGTCTAAAATTACTTTACAATAGTATTCTTTGTATTATTACATTAAAATTAACTCAAGTCAACTCTAAACAAGAATAGTTAATAGAAGTCAGCAATTTTAAAAAAGTATGGAACCAAGTAAAAAGTTTTGTTATCAAATCGATTGATGTGCAAATGCTTTTTCAAAGGCATATTCATATTTAATGGAATAAATAATTTATCACACTGTTCAGGTTTCTCTAGAAAGTGTGCAGATAGCCAGTACTCATTCAGTTTATCGTTGCAACAAATACAATTTTTCAAAATTGTCAACTTCAGAACAAATTCTATTTGAAGCATTGAATAACAAACACTTTCAATAATTTCTTCGAAATTCTGCTAGTACAGCAATTAGAAACAAGTTTTTTATACAATAGAAAATCATAAATCATTAATTTTTCGACATCATTTTGGAGGCGTTATATTTAATGCATGATATTGTTGTTTTGTGGTTTCTTATATATTAGCAGTAAATTTGGTATCAAGAACGCGACAAAAACTCTTTTTTTACTGCATCTTAAAAATGCAAAAATCTGCTAATAGGAACATTATTTTTTAAAACGATTTTTTCAAACTAATGTAGATAATTATTATTATTATTCACTTATTGGTTCGACATACAAAACATACTTTTTAGATACTGATATATAAGAACATTTTCATGGTTCAGAACGCGACATTTTTATATCTTTGGAGCAAAATAATAAATAAGTTGCAGTAATTTGTTTCTTGTTTGTATTTTTCGTTAGCAACATGGGATCTATAACGCGACAAAAAATAGAACTCGTTTTAGACTGCATTAGACAGACATTAGACAGAACAATTGAAAAATCTGCTAATGGGAACATAGTCAGGGGTGTCATAGAAACCAATATTGGTTTTGCTAATTATCGGTTTTAAAAACCAATATTGCTTTCATTTGGTGTCACGAAACCAAGTTGGTTTTATTAATTTCGAATGTAAATAAAACTAATATTGAAACAGCTGTTGTTTACATTTTTATTAATATTATATTTTTTCATTAAAATATCAGTAAAAGTGTTTTTTGTGAAAATAATTTATATCAAATAATTAAAAGGTGATAAGTGCTTATAAATAAAATAAAATGACATCAGCATTTGTAGCATTTTTGTTATTGGAGACAATGGCCGTTTTGAAGATGTAGAGGGCACTTCTTTCTCACATGCAGCATCTACATCTTCGTTGAGACCAACTGCTACGCCGCAAACACCTTCCACCAACTGCGAATTGCCACATAGCCGTACTATGGCCTCTTCTGTTGTTGTCAGGTGATGCTTTGCAAACGGTCCACCGCCAGTTGCCCTAGACTCTGTCTTATTTTGAGCTAGTTTTTTTTTTACCTCGCTCTTCCACTTGGTCCATTTCTGTACGAATAAAAAGACATTTCATACAACAATACAATTGTTCTGTGGAAAAAATTTTGTTTACCTTTTTCCACCCATTTACGTCAAATTGTGTTGGCCTGGAACTATTCAGTGAATCAGTCAGTTCTTCCCACAGGGCATTCACTGTTGGTTTGTCGCGCTTCGTGAAGCTTTGAACTAAATCCGGATATTTTTCCATGAATTCCATGATTATGATATTTTGTGTACTGTTTTCCCCTAGAAAATAAAAAGGTCAATGCAAAAATTTTTCTTTTTTTAAAGCAAATATTAAATTAATTTACTTACATTTCTAAAAAAAATATCCTGCTGCAAACAAATAAAAACTAAAAAAGCGCGCAAAACTGAAAACTGACTTCTGTTAGCTGCTTGGTTTATTTCCAATAAAAAACCGATAACATTGGTTTCTGTGACACCTAAAACCGACACTAATTCTAGTTCGAACATAAAACCAATAACATTGGTTTCTATGACACCAAAGCGTTTTTTCTTGTCGGTTTTAAAATCAATTCTGAAAATATTGGTTTCTATGACAACGCTGCGTTTTTATTTCAAATTAAAGACAAATTATGTGAGTTCATTTTAATGGTTGTCGTATATTTCATACTTTTTACTTAATCTAACCCTTTAACGCCTAAGACCTATATACGGTCATCAGTTGAGTATTTTTTCCGTTTAGCCACTAAGACCGTCTACAGACAGTCTTGCTTGTTATTGTCCTGGAGCTTTCCAGGAGTATTATTTTCTGCATTGGAACTGAAATTCGTAATTTGCAGATGAAATACATGCTAGAACAAAAATTTATTTCTGCAATTGGAACGTATTACAATTACAGGTATTTAAGGGCTAAATATGCATATTTAAATAATAAAAATACTTCTTTTGGAAAAAAGTTACACTTGCGATAGCGAACGTGACACACATTGAAAATCAACTGCGTAGTAACTTATTTCTTAGTTAAAGTCACAGGATTTTGGTTTGACTTAACATTCTCAGCGATGTTTTAGATACTTGAACATCAATACAATCAAATGAAATGTTTTTCTTTGAAATATATTTTGAGGTAAATTTTCTCATGACAAAAACTTAGATCAGCTTTAAATTTTTTCCTTTTTTTTTACTATATTATTAAGAAACATATATTTATTAACAATTTAATTTTCGATCCCGGTGAATCATTCTTTAGACATGCCGTTCAAGAGAACATACTCGATCACAGAAGTGATTTGCAATCAGTAATATAAAAATATAATATATAGACAAATATACTTCACTAGAGTGTGTCATGACCCAAGTGATATTTTTCCCTTCATTTACATATATTGTAAAAATCCATATCTTTACATTATTTAAATTCACTCTTTTAAAAAACCTTTACTAAATAAGACTAGGAATATACATATGTATGTGTTTTGTAAGGTTTAGTATACTTGTGAGGTTTTATACCCTTTAAAACCATTTTTATGCTTTCATATTCTTATCATCATGAAAAGACTACCAACATAAATATACATACATATATATCTACAGACATCTGTTTGTATAAAATATATAAATAAGTATCTGTGTGAAGGAAGGGCTTATAAACACTTTTAGTATCATATCGCACATAAAACATATTGCAACATCTAACCATATTCCAGCTATCCTTGCAACACTCTACTCGTACCACAAGTATGATGATGATGATGATGTACGAGTATATAAACCCACATATTATTTACTTCTGCTCCATCACCGCCCGCCCACACAAGCTCTGATAGAGTTGTCATATGAATATTTTATGCCACGATGAAGAGTAGTAGAAATTATTTCAACCGCGACATATATTTGTACGACATACATACATACATACATACATATGTATATGAGTGTGAGCGGGTATTAAGTGAAATACTTTAATATTCATTTATATAATGAAAGAAAAACAAAGTAAAGAGTATTAAAATTTATAAAACAAGCAAAACAATTTAAATAAAGCATTACAAGTGCTAGTTTTTTTCCCTACAATTCCTTAACTGTCCGCAGTAGTATTTAATCAGTGAATAAATATTGAAAGTGATTTGATTATTTTAATGATAATCTAGATGGAATGATTTAAATATTCGGAGCTGCTTTCATACTATCAGTTAGAAAGAAATATGACATGCTCATGGCCATGGATTTCTATATTACATTCCATCTATTGAGTCCCGGATTTACAGGAATATCTAACGTAATGATAAGATTCTCTTGGTACAATGTATTCGGGTAATTGCTTATCGTATTTACTAATCTAGAGCAGCCTTCGCTTTCGAAAACAGAGGTCAAGTAATTAAACGGTTTGCAAATGTGCACAAATCATGAAGATTCTACTACTAAGGTATCGGTCCATATTTGACTATATACCCCATATAAGGTCCACTTCCGAAATCCACGTTAATACTAATATATTATTATATTGTTATTATTACGTTATTACTGTTCCAAAATTTAAGAAGATCGCCCCATAATTTGTCAAAGCTGCCATATAAGAACTATTTCCGAAAAACAAATAAACCCACAAAAATGTCTAAAAATATCGATATCGAACCAACTTTTATACAGATCAGAAATTTTAATAAAGAAATCTTGCTAATATCGGTTATCCGGCAATTATGCTACTGGAGTTTGTAGCTGTCAGTCACTAATTCGCACTAGCTCCCGAATTAAGTCCACTTCCGAGTACAACAACCAACCATACAACTCTTGTAAATAACGTTATTGAGATGGATTTAGAAGCTATCAGTATATAAAAGTCTACTATGCCACCCATAAATCTTTTGTAAATAATATTATTAGGATCAAATTCAAACAAAAAAGTCTCATATTATATCTTGTCCTTTTTATACTCTGTTTCTTAACTTGTTGTGGATATGAAAAAATGTTCTTTTAATTTTATAAATTCTTAAATTACACTCAAGATTATTATGAAAATCAGACAAACTCTGTAAATGACAGTAAGAATCGGTAATACCATCAATTACACTGGTTTACAGCCAAAAAATACCAAGAACGGCACATGCCTAGATAAGTTAATTGGGGCCTCCTGAACACGAAAAACGCTGTAGTACCGTTTTTTAGATAACGGTACTTTTGTATTTTCCGGTGTATGGCCCCATTCAAACCCTTGTGGAGCCCAACCGAACAAATTGCATGTGGAATTTTTATTCACGATAGGGGTGAATTTGAAATTATTCATTATTTTTAATTATTGATTCCGTTGCTGTGGTATTTTTCCTTTTCGCGGTATCATCTCTACACAGACAGTATTGCGGCATGCTGCAGGAATGAATAATTACATTTTATATAGTTTTCCTTTCCGTGCGGAGTCAATAATACCACATATTGTATTTTTATAGTTATTTATGTGAAATTGAATTCATAAACAAAAACAAAAGCGTATACAAATTTGATTGATTTATTGTTAAAATAAACCAATTTTTGCATGTCAAAATAAAGTAAGCAGTGGAATCATACGTATGCAAAAGCAAAATCCTGCAATTTGTCCCAATTTACACGAAGCAATTCTTTAAGCTAAGCTGATTACCTTTTAGATATCGTGGTGAGGGGAAGATAAGATGAGTACACACTTGATTGTATTATGTAATTGTATAATTGAGACTTTCAAAAGTGGTTGCAATTCTATTAATTTTTTATGGTTTGAAAATATAACGGTAACGGGCCGTTCAAAATAATTGCAAGTTTCATGCTTTTTATACATACATACAGTAAAAAATTTACAATGGGAAGACAAACATCAATTGAGACTTAAATAGAAAAGGCATAATATAGGTAAAGTTGGTAAAAATAAATTTATTATACCAAGTATATTAAACACAATACCGTAGAAAATGTGCCCAAAACGTCCTACGAAAACTCAAGTAAGTGCTATAGTAAAAGCTATAAAAATAGCTGAAAATGCTACGAAAACTTCTGGAAACCCTTTAAGCACGAGTACGATTAGAAGATCTTTGCAGAGTAGGAACAGACAGAGTGTTCATTTAAATTGTTTATGTATACATTTGAATAAATAAAGATTCGTTATATTTTCTTTAAACTAGTTGACGCTTTTATTTTAAAAGAAAATGGAATCCGGTTTATTTAAAGGAAATAAATCACCGTTTTTAAAAGCTAAAAACGTAACAATATGTTACCAAAACGGTAAAACCTGGTAGCGGCTCAGTAATGGTATGTGGTTGTTTGTACAATAAAAAAGGAAGATTATCTCCACACGTAAAAAAATAATGTAACCACTAGCGTAGAGAAACTAGAACAAGAGCAGAACTGTATGTTAAAACAGGACAATGAACCCAATGATACTAAGCATACCTCCAAGATTGTGAAAGAGTGGTTGCTCAATCATTGTTCAAAAACTTTAGATCATCTTACGCAGTCTCCAGACCTCAATGCAATTGAGCACCTGTAGGAGTATCTGGGCAAAAAAAAAGAGCCAAATAAATATTTCCTGCAAGGATAACCTAAAGGCAGTAACACAGGATGAATGAAACATAATTTCGTCTTATTTCACTAAAAACACTTTTCCGTTAGAATGGTATTATTCTTTTATGTTTCTTTTCTAATTCTAATTTTTGCTAAGGAGTTATATTTTGCTTAGGTTATTTATGCAATATATGTTGTTTTAAATTTGTACTTGTTGTACAAATAATAAAACTGTTTTTTTTAACAATATTAGCTGTTTACTTTATATTGACGCTCACAGTATATATATGTAAATTATGACCTCGTGTATGAACGTTTTCATGCCGCCTGAACGTTATACGAGTATGTTCCAATGTTTAACTTCTTTTAATTGCAATATGAATATCTTTATTTATTATTGATTTGTTTAGAAATTTCTAAATCGGGCTTATTAAGGTCATGTATTCTATGCAAATAAAAGATTATTTCATAATTTATTTTTCCGACGTTTCGTTGGAGATTCCCAACATCATCAGGGATATTTTATTAGATATATAATCTTTCGTCAATAGTTTTGCATTTAGATACAATCGCAATATTTTAGTTTGATTTTACTGCTGTGATACTTAGTTTAATACAATTTAATTATACTGTGATATTATTTTATTTATATTTTTGCATTTGTTTTGTTTAATTAAATTTATGTTTTATGTTGTGTTTATGTAAAACAAAATGTATATAAAATATTCTAAATGCAAAACTATTGACGAAAGATTATATATCTAATAAAATATCCCTGATGATGTTGGGAATCTCCAACGAAACGTCGGAAAAATAAATTATGAAATAATCTTTTATTTGCATAGAATACATGACCTTAATAAGCCCGATTTAGAAATTTCTAAACAAATCAATAATAGAATAAGAAAAAGGTCGATAAAAACCTTAAATATATCTTTATTTATTGTTTTATAAAATGAACGATTTTAAAATTAGAAATTTCGCTGGGTTTCCTTCCAAGCTGCACCTTAAGCGTTAAATTTAAGGTATCTTAAGATTATGACCTACTTGAACATATTATACATTAAATTGTGTCTTAGTTATTTCTCAAATGTTTAGGGGGATATACATGTTTAGTTTGCCTCAAAGGAATTAACTCCTAAACAATACTTTCTCCAGCCTAGTCTAGTGCCAGCACCACAGCTCATGTGCTTATTTGTAAAGCGATTATAAATGAAATAATAACAAATTTTTATAGAATTTATGAGCTTTAAAAATGTTCATACAGATACATACAAACATATTTATACATAGATATTAACTATACTCCGGCAACACATGGTTAAATGTTCATTCGTTCTACTTACTATTTCAAGTGTTTTTCATGTTCATATTCTTTCGAATTTTCTGTTCGTTTTTTTTTTCCAAAAACAAGTGCGAATGAGAATAGAACAGAACATAGTTTGTTGTACATTTAGTAGTACTAGTTGTTATTATCCTCGTAAGTACTACTAACACATATGAAATAGTAAACTAGTTTTGAGGCTGATATTTAAAAGAATGGTTTACATGCAACATCTTTTTCTGTAAGAAATCGAGTTGTAGTGTTTTTAGGTTCAACCTAAAATTTTCGATATTCGTTAGAGTTTTCATTATATTTTTATTTTAATGTCGTCTGACAGCGCATTTGTATTCACGTTTGCTCACATTTAGTTAGATCTATTGCAAAAGTAGATTTTTCCAAAGAAAACTTTAATTCTTTTTAATCCATTGTACTTTGAATTAAGATCTCTCAGTAGTTGTTTAGTTTGTTCTCTTGACCGTATAGATTTCCCAGTTCCTTTAAATTGTCGGTCTCCTTAATCTCTTGTACTTTGAATTAGAAAAAAACGATCTTTTGGAAATTGACTTTGGCTTGACTTTTAACTAAGCTTCCTTCAGTTTGATTTGCCTTTTTATTTTAAATTAAGATCAATTTCCTTCATTTCTGGCACTTTAATTAAGATCTCTTGGAATATTTGGTCTGCTTACTATGATCTCTATTACGTAGCTGAAAGTTTTTTAAATATTAAAATATCAAATCGTATGTTTGATCTTTTTCCCTTGTAATTTAGATCTAGCTTTCCTTAATTGAGCTCAATTTTAAATTCCGTAGTTAAAGTTTAAATTTGTTAAATCATAATTTTTCAGTCTGCTGGACCATTAAACTTTTGGCGTACTTAATTTAATCTGTTTCATATTCAAGAGTGGTGCCATTCTCGTGTACTTGAACTTTTTTTTTAGCTTTCGGACTGTTTAAGATCCGTGTAGATTAATCTAATGATCCGATAGTTAGTAGTGGGAACATAAGCTTACAGGAGAATGCTAACTGTATTTTCGGTAAAATTATTTTGCTATTATTCTAAAAGTTAATCTTGTAATTTAAATTTAACAACACTTTAATTTGATGTCTTGTAAGGCATTAAGTTTCCTTAATGCAATTCCCTTTTCAACTCTGTAGTTAAACGCCCATGTTCTGAAAAACGCAGCGTTTTCAAATCGCATACAGTTTTAAAAACGCATTTTGACCTGTTCTGATATCGCTACGATTTGCTAGCGTTTTGCCATTTTTCGAAGCTATGTTCGAACAATAAAAAAAGATGTTTTGTCATAAAATAACGTAAACAAAATGAATTACATTACTTTTCGAAGATCAAGTTGATCAGCTGTTTGCACAAATCGCTAGTTCAAAAGTAGACAATTGACAAGCTCAAAGAAAATTTTTAAATTGCATATTTTTAATTAAAATCGTGGAAAAATGTTACAAGCTTTAGCTTAAATAAAAAGAAAACATATTAAATTTAAATTGTGCATCATTTCATTTTGTGTTAAAAGTGCAGTTTCAATAAAATAACCCAGATCGCTTCAGTATACACTAGCGGTTTGAAATCGCCAAATTTTAAGCGTTTTGCGTTTTTCAGAACATATGCAAAAGTTTAAACTTGTTAATTGATAATCTTTTTAGTTTGATATTTTGACCTGGTAAATATCTCTTTTACTTGGAAATTCATTCTGCTGGAACATAGAGCTTTTGGTCACCTTAATCTAATCTGTCTTATACGTTAAATATCAAATTTCGAGTACTTGGAATTTAGATCTGCTTGCAGACTAATACATTACAGAATGGACTCCCTTGTTGTGTTAAGATTCAAGATCCCTTGAGATTGATAAATATAATACCTTAAACTAGTTCTCTGTACATAAATCTTCAGGAGCCTGACCGAATATTGTCTTGCTACTATTTTACCATTTTAACTAAGTTTAATCTTGCAATATAAATTTAACAGAACTTCTTTTGCTCATTTTATCTCTTTTATCTGCTCTTTATTCTAATTATGATTTTGTTGTTGGGATTTAAGATTCTATAGGTTTGATCTTTAGAAACCGAAATCTAATCTTTTTCATATTGTCTACACAGAAAAAAATAAAAATCAGTTTCAATTAAAACATTTGTGGAATAAATTAAAAATTTAATTGAAATCGGACCTGTAAACAAAATGATAGTATCAATAAAAAAAATTGAGATTTAATTGAAAATATCAGAAAAATCAGAAAAAGTAATTGAATCAATTAAAATTTTAATTGAAAATTATTTTCAAATCAATTAAAAGTTTAATTGAAAAAAAACATGATTTTTTTTCTGTGTGGGGTGTCATTTCCTTTTTTTTATTTGATTTTCAATATTTCTTCTCATATTTTATTTTGCAGTTTGATTTTAAGCCTGCTGGACATGAATCTTACGGTCTTATTATTTTTAAATGCTTTCGATCTCTCATAGTTTACATAAAAAATCCTTTCTTTGATCTCTTACTCGACTAGATTGCTTTTAATTTAGATTTTCTGCAGCAAATCCTGTAGTATGGATCTATGATCTCTTTAGCAGATTTCTGCACCCGGAAAATTTGTATTATAAAAAGTTAAGTTCTCCAGGAAGTAGGAGCTTTCGTCTTCTCTACAGTATCCTTAATCGAATCCTTATTCTGTAATTTATAGTTAAATGATTGCTTCAGTAGATTTCGGCTCGCGGAATATTTATCTTGCAATGAACTGGAAGAATTTAGATCTACTGGAGCATGATCTATTAATAAACCTAAACCTATTCAGCAACATTGAATATTAACATTGAACATTGTGTTTAAAGCCAGCCACTCACGTACAGTTTTAACTGTCAGTTTCAACTGTTCAGTTACAACTGACAGACTTAACTGTGAACTCAATACTTCAGTTTTTAACATGGATTCGAATGAGCAGGACGGTTTGGCCGCTCCCGGTGTACTTTTTGTAATTCAAAAAAAATATGTATATGTATATAAACAGCGTAAACAGTGGTGCAAGAAGTGGTTATTACAACGAAATTTATCTTCCTAGTCTATATATTGCATTCAGATCTATATATTGCAATAAAATCAACTATCACTTGGCTCTGTTTACGCGACATGATACGCACTCTCGCACGACACAAATTGAATTGAGAACGGTACAGTTCACTTCAGTTGAAACTTTTAGTTAAAAATATAAAAGTTTTAAATTTCTCAGTTAAACTGAAGAGTTGAGTTGAACTGTCAGTTATTATTATCAACTGAACAGTTGAAACTGAAAGTTAAAACTGTACGTGAAGATTCATTACAGTACATTCATACAGTACATTAAGATTCTATTCGTAGGTTTCAGTTCCCGGAAAATTTATTTTGTACTGAGTTTCGATTTTCTTGAACTGATTTCGAATGAAATCATTCATGGATCTTTGGTTAACTGTAACTTTGCTCCTTAACATTTCTGTCGGTACTTAGTTTACATACAAGCTGAATACAAATACCAAATGCAAACAACTACAAACGCCAGTGCAAGTGGGTGACTATAAATCTTTGTCTGTAGTTGTAGAACACGAATATTACACTTGTGTTTTACGAGTACTAAATACTACTACTACAACTACGTAAATAGTAGGACCATCACACACATGGATACAAAAAGAGTGTATTTAAAGTGTAGTTACATTTGAAGTATTGACATACGGTTCGTTTTCTCTTCTGTTTATTTCTAAAACTGTTGCTTTTGTGTTATTTGTTTGTAGTTGCCACATTTAACACCGGTAAAAATGGGTTGTACAAACAAACCAAAAAAAAAAAACTTATTTTATAGAAGCAAAAACTCTTTCAAACACAAAACTTCAAACGAAACTAATTTGTGATATTTTTCTACTATTCTATTTACAGGGGGATGGGACCCAAAAGACGTTTATCCGTTGCTGAGCGACAGCAACGTGCAAACGCAGCATCAGCACCCAAAAAACGTTCTACTACCGGTGGTAGTGCAAATCATTCGCCAGCTTCTCGTAAACCGGCTACGACTGCACCTAGTGGTAGTAGTAGTGCTGTCACGGCTTCTCCAACGAAAGAAGCACCTAAAACATCCTCACCGGCCAAGAAATCCAGCAAAATTCCGGGTAAAGAGAAACCAAGCGAAACTGTGGAGGCGGAAAAAGATAAGTTGGAGATAAAGGAAATCAAGTGCAAAGAAAAACTTGAGGATAAAAAAGCTACTACCAGGGCTTCCTCCCGTGAGAACGTGAAAAGAGGTGCTAATGAAACAGAAGATAAAATAGAGCCAACGGCTGGTTCAACGTCCTCCAGAGAAGATCTAAAACCTTTGGATTCTACAAACAAAGAGAAAGAAGACAACATTAGTTCCAACTCCAGCACAACTAGTAGCAGTTCTAAACCTCAGGATAAAAAGGATGGTAAAAATAAAGCCATTAGCAAAATGCTCAAAAGTTTGGATATAAAAATAAGTGGTTTTGATAATCTGCTGCCCAAAGAGCAAAACATACAAGAGTTAGGTTTGAAATCGTCGATCTCCGAAAATGTTAAAACCAAGTCCCGAGCTGCGGCAGTAAAGGTTATAGCCTCCTTAAATACACCCAAACCGGTTAAAAGAGCCAAAAATCCTGAAGCGGAAGAGAAAAAGAAGGCGGCACAAAAGCAAAACGAAAAAGCTAAAGAAGCCTCAAAAGAGTCAGCAAAAGATACAAAAGATTCCAATAAGGATAGCCACAGTCATAAAACGAAAGCTCCCGAGAAATCGGTTAAAGCAAAAACAAACGAGAAACATCCTGTGGAAACGGACACTGGCAAAATGAGTGAAGAAAAAGAAAAGAAACAAGAATTTATTGCCACCACACTAGAGAAAGAGAAAGACAAGGAAAAGGATGAAGCAATTACTTTAATAGAAACTAAAAAGAAAATAGCTGCAAAAAAGGCTCGTATAGATCAAATGCTTAAAAGTAAGAAACCTACCGGTAATAAAACAAAGCCGGATAAACTAAAGGAAACGGAAGAGAAAAAAGAAGAGCCGGAAAAAGTGAATAACGAAAAAGAAACAGGCACTAAAGAAAGTAACGAGAAACAAACAAGCATCAAAAACATTAACAGCAAATTAGCAGTGCCTGGTGAAACAACTCCTATAGAAAATTTAAAATCGGAAGAAGAGAAAGCACAAGATATTAAGGAACAGCTAAACTCAAGTGAACATCTGGAGAAGCCCACTAAAAGCGAAGAAATACCCATAAAAAAGAAGTCACCTAAACACAAAATGACTAAACTACAAGATCCAGTTCAAGACAAGCCAGAAGCAAAAGATAATGAAAAGTTAGTAGATAAACTAGAGCAAGACAATAAGGAAGAAAAGAACACTACTTTGGAAGAACAGCAGCCTGTCCAAGCTGAAGAAAAATTGCCAAAAATATCTCCCAAAAAATCTACAACACCCCAAAAATTAAACCAATCCAAAGCAGTTAACGAAACAAAGTGCAATAATTCAGATGAAGTATATGAAGAAAAAGAAGAGATACTTAAGGTGGTCATAGATTCCAATACCGAAGTAGTACAAATGGAAATTGAAGAAATCTCAACTATTAAAGTAAAGCCAAAAGACGACACTGAGCCACAAGGCAAAGCAAAAGCAATAACAAGTAAAGAAGAAAAAGAGGTTATGGAAGAAGCGGAGAAACAGGAAGTCAAAGAGTTGCAAGAAGTTAAATTCTCAAACTCAGAAGACATCAGCAAAGCTAAAGGCAAAGCTGAGACGAACAAGAATCTTGTGGCTCAACATAAAGGTCCTATAACCAAAATATCGAATATTAAGCAAAGATTCCAAACAAAATTCAAAGTAAATCCAATTAAAGCAAAAATCTCGAAACCACTTAGAAAAATGCACTTAAATAAAGTTTTGACAGCAAAGCCATTGCCTGCTAATGAAAAAAAGTTACAAACTACCAATGACGTATACGATTTCAAATCGGGTTCTGAAGATGAAGAATTCATAAAAATGGATTTGCCAACCTTAAAGAATCTCAGAGAGTTCTCCGAGGAAGATGAAGATAAGAGAGTGCAACTAAAGAAAATGGCCGAAATTATGGATACTCCAAAATATGTCAGCAGCAAAGAAAAACTCAAGATTGAAGATACACAAATTAATGACAAAGAAAAGGAGGAAGAGGACAATGAACTAGAAGAGAGTCTCAAATCTTTACAAAATAAGGAAAAACTCAAAAAAGAAGATGAACTTAAGAAAAGCACCAGTCAACAAGGAACTCCCAAGAAAGAAAGCGTTTTAAAAGAAACGCCCACCAAGGCGAATAAAAACAAACAGGAGACCCCCAAGAAAGAGAAACCAGATCTTGTTAATACCATAAAAGATACTAATAAAGATATTAAAGAAACTGAGGTTAGTTCTGAGGAAAAATCTAATTCCGATGCCTCAGAGGAAAGACCGGAGAAGAAATCTGTTAAGAAATCGGTTAAATTGCCGAAAAAGTCATTGAAAACCAATCAAAATATCAAAACCATTAAAAAGAAACCCGTTAAACAAATAGCTAAGGTCTCTAAAGTTGTTAAGGGCAAAATAGCCAAGAAAGCAGATAAAACAAAACAAAAATCAAATAAAACAAAAGAAAGTACTTCTGAGGGAAGTAGTAGTGATTCCGAAGATGAGAAAAATCTAATAGTGTTCAGTCAAAAGAGACACAGAATGGCCTCTCTAAATGCTCTAGCCAAAGTGCAGTGCTTGTATGAAAATGAGTCAAGAACAGCTTATGAATTGGGTCTGTCCAAGGCCACCTTGTTGCCACCCAAAATCAGAACGGTAGATGAAGAAAAAGATGATGAAAAGGACAAGCAAAGAGATAAGGATCTAGAACAAGAAAAGAAGAAAGACAAAGACAATGAAAAGGACAAGGAAAAAGAAAAGGAAAAAGACAAATCCAAAGAAAGCTCAATCAAAGCAGAGAATAAGGCTAAAACTAAGAAAGAGAAAAAGTTGGAGGATCCTCTGAAAATAGAAGAGAGCACCAAAGAGGAAAGTGAAGAAGAGCCGCCGGAAGAGCCGAAACGAGAACTGCGTAATGTGACCGGTGGTCGAGGCATAGGCAAACATTGGGAGTTCGATAGTGACTGTGAATTAGATGAAATTGATATTTTACGTATGAAAAAGAAAAAGTTACAAAAGAAATTACAAGATAAAAAAGTTAAAGAGGAAAAACTTCAATTACTTAAAGATAAAAAGGAGATGGAGGAAAAAGGCAGCAACACTAAAGATGAGACTAAAGACAAAGACCCCATTAAGGTTAAAAGAAAGTACACCAAGATCAAGAAACCACTTAAAAAGGTGGTAAAATTGGCCACTGGGAGCTCGGAAGACGAAGGCAACTCTGAGTCCAGTGATAAAGAGGAAAAAGATAAAGACAAATTGCATAAACTTAAAATGACCGAAGCCAAAAAGCCGCCTAAAAAACGCAAGCGCATTTTAAAGGAGGAACTAATAGGAGACTATAAAGGCATACTGGCGCGCAAACGTATGGCCAGCTTAAATGCCAGTGCCATAGTGGCAGCCACCTATGAAGTGGAAAGGCATTTGGATCGCAACCTAGGCCATTTAAGTGGCTATGAAACGTATGAAGATGAACAGAAAACCCCAAGTAAGAAAACCAAGGAGGCAAAAATGGCGGCTAAAGAAACAAAAAATAAAACTGCAGCTACTACCACGTCTACAGCCATTACAACAACAAATAATACATCCACTGCTGCAACTTCCTCTACTACAACTTCCAGTACAACAGCTACTGCTACTTCAGCTAATACTACAACTCCGGCTGCTAAAGAACTTCCTAAAAATTCCCCCGCCAAACTGGCCACTGTAACAGAATCTAAGCCTACGGCTCCTCGTACTCCCACAAAAGTGGAGAAACCCACTAATATATGCGAGGAGAGCAACGATTCTAAGTACTCTAAAGAAACCAAAGAAACTAATACTGATACTACCACCACTACTACTTCCACCTCTTCGGGCAGTAGTAGCACTACAAGCAGCACTAAAGATGCTAAAGATTCCAGTCGTCCTACATCGTCCAGTGTAGTCATTGTCCAGGATACCGATGTTACCATAACCGGTGTCTATGTTAATTCAACTACTGGTTCTAGCCAAGAGGCCTATTGTAAAATGCAATATCGTGTGCAATCTAGTGTAACAGAGGAACGTCTTTTGCGTCCTGGTTCAACGGAACCACCACCAAAGTCCTATACTCCATTGAGTGCTTTGTCAAGCATGCTGCCGCCAGGTGCTACGACCACCGGAGTGGTGGGTGAAGGTGAGTTGAAATTCATTGAATTTATGATTTGTTGAGGTTTTGGTTTTGGAAAGTGGCTAATTTGTTTAGGAGAAATAAGAAGATTGTAAGAAAATATGTGGGTGACTTGTTAGACTTACATCTGTCTACTTTAGGACAGTGATCAATTTATAACAAAACTGAAAAATATTCAATTTGTCTACTATAATCGTTACAACTTTGTCATTGTTATAAAGTTTAGATTAAGGGGTAAATATACATTGAAAAGTATAGGCATAATTCTGGTACAAATCTTAAATGGTCGTGTTACTTTCCTCAATTAGCTTGTCAGTCATAGTGCCATCTTGAAACTGCACTGGAGATTTGTTGGTACTATTTCCGCTAACATGTTGAGTTACTAAGCTTCCTCTAAAATCTGAAGCTATATGAACTTAGAATAATTATAAAGCAATCAAGATATCGAAACCATTAAATAAACACCCATTACGCAGATAAGAAAAATATTCAATGTTGTAAAAGTAAAATAGTCAAGAAAACTGAGGAAGCTTAAGGTGAGCTTCTCTAAATGTTTTAGTTTGTATGCAACTGATTCAAGAACAGCTTCTAAATTGGGACTGTCCAAGGCCAGCTAGTTGGCATACAAAATCAGAACAATAGATGAAGAGAAAGATCATGAAAAAAGAAAATCAAAAGGATAAAGAAACAAAGTAAGATCCTAATATGTAGAACAAATTTAAGGAAGAGTATGACCGTCTCAAAAAACTCAATGAAAATAATTAGAAAGTTTTTCTTTAAATTAAATCTGACATATTTTCATTTATTATTGTTTTATCATTAATAGAATCATTCCATCTCTAATCTCCTCTAACTACCATTTTCAGGGCATTCAAATGTCACCCCTCCACCGGCACCAACTGCAAACCCAACACAACCTTCCGCGGGTGCCTCTTTAAGCGAAACCCTTAACGCTGCCGCTGGTCTATACAATCCGGCCGATCTAGGTATACACACCGAACAAGGTCCCCTCGATCATCATGGACCGCCTCCACCATCTTATGCAGCCGCGGCTGCTGCAGCAGCAGCTGCCTACCATGCCCATCACATGACACCACATGGTGCTGGCCACCATCAACATCAATACGCCCATTCACATGTCCATCATCAGTATCAACCGGCGGTCGGTGAACATCATGGTATGCCACCACCACCACATCACTACGGTGGCTCGGGACCACCACCCTCACATTATGGCCAACCACCTCTACCACCGGGCGGACATTGTGATGCTGGTTCTCCACCACCTACGTATCGTGCCAGTAGTACTTATGGCTCAAATCTTCCGGGAGCTTCGGGTCAACCCGCTGCACTACCCTCAGCTATGGGTAGTGGCGGTGCTTTTTGTCCCACTAACGTACATTATCAACAGCAACATCATCAACAGCAGCAACAAGCACAACAGTCCGCACAAACGGCAGCCCAACAACAGCAGCAGCATCAACAGCAGGCAGCAGCTCAAGCATCGGCAAATGAAACAAGTGGTAAGTGTCATTTAGTGTAACAGCTCTTGTAAAAATGCAATAGGGTGGTAAATTGGCGACCAGGACGAGCATCGTCATTGACATCTTCTCGGCCTTCCTTAAACCGGTTATACCACAATTGAACTTGTGTTCTGCTCATAGTAGACTCGCCAAACGCCACAGTCAACATTTCAAATGTCCTTGCGCATTTAATTTTATTTTTTACACAAAACGGTTTCTTTGATCCATTTTTTCATATAGTAAAAAATCCAAGAGCACACCAGAACACAGCTAACCTTTTTATCTGTTGAAAACAAACTGACAATCCAAAATGGCTCATATTACCATCATATATAACAGACATGTCTACCTACATAACAGAAAACAAAATGCGAAAATCGAACATACGTAAGTGACGAAATTTGAAAATAATGATTATTTTTTGATAAGACCTCGTATGTACATATATACTCGTATGTATGTATATTTTTTTCTTCTTATGAAAATCTTAGTTGAACTACAAAGTTAAATAAGCCAAGAATTATCAATTTTCATGCATAACAAATATTTTACATTTACTATTAATTAGTTTGTATAAATTAATTAATGTTAATCTTTAAATTATTATATCAAATTCTTTTCATACAACTCTATAGAGCCCATATCACACATATGATGATGATTATGATCCCTGAAGTAACATAATATCCATTTAGAAAATCTATTTAAAAGTCCAATAATAATAGTAGTAATAATAATAATAATAACAAAAAGATGCTATCACAATTGCATATATTAATATGGAAATTAGTCTGTGTTATACAAAATTTAGATAGTTTCAACATTATTCCCCAAATACTATTTAAATTAATACAAAAGTATTAAAATCTGAGTTTGACTATAAATTAACAGCACCTTTAAAATATTTACCAAAGACATGCTTAGTTTTCAGAAGGCTAAAAAGGAGTAAGAATATTATTAGGACATAAAGTAAGCCAGCAGTTAGTTTTTGGGTAAATTTCTATTTATGATAGAATAAACGATTTAGCAAAACATTTGCTGGTTTATTTTGCAGATAATACCATAAATGTGTGTTTGTTTATGATTGTCATACATTTAGATAAATTTTACTTGATACTTACTTACTTAAGTTTATTGTAATACATTTAAACTAAATTAAAATAAAAAGGTGGTTGAGGGAAAATATACCACCACCCCTGGCTCTTAATGAAAAACCAACAACATCTTAAATGTACTCGTAGTTAAACGAAATACAGAAAATACACACCAGAGACTTGAATGATTTTAACAGATTTGGAGAATAAATTTTGAGGTATTGGAAACTATAAAGACTTAATTGTTGTCTGGGGAAGTATACCTCTTATGATGACTGACATTCAATTCAAAATGAGTACCGACCGTACTTGTTTTTTTATTGGTTTTCATCCGATTTTAAAAATATATGTATGTAATTAAAACATATGTATGTAATTAAAAAAAAACTTAATCAAAAATATCTTTAAATTAAAAATTTACTTAAGGGGAAATTTTTTCAAAATATGTAAATTTTGAAAACTGAAGCAAGTATTTAAATTTCTATTCAAAATAAAACAAAAAACTCCAAAATTTTCTGACAAATTCCTTTTAAATAAAATTTTCCTTATTTTCTTTATTATAAACCAAAAAAATCCTAAAATTTCAGAAAAATTTATTTTAATTAAAATTTTCCTAAAGGGAATTTTTTTTCAAATAGGAAAATTTAATTTTTTTTCGATTTTTATCATTAGTATTCGTTGTCAACTACGAAAATCTTAAAATTTCGAAAAAACACAATTTTAATTAAGATTTTCCTTAAAGGGCAATTTCTTTAAAAAAGGGAAATTTTCAAAATTTTACGAATTTTGTGATTATTATTCGCTGTGCACTACAAAAATCTAAAAATTTTCTGAAAAATTCTTTTTAACAAAAATTTCCCTTAAGGGGAAATTTTAAAGTTAAAGTTAGTTATACGTTGAAAATTAAAATTTCAAAATGTTGCCATACACTGGCCCAGTCCATAACGAGGACAATGTTTTGCTTCAAAAAAGTCTTTGTGCATGAATTCCTGTGTGAGTATTTCTTCTCTAACATATCGTAGCATTTGATTTTGCACAGTGGGGAAACGGTAAATCCGATTGCAATGAAATTTCACATGACTATGGAGGAAGTGTGAAATTGCCCTTTTTTAATTTTCTTGTGTAGGTAATTTTTAGTAAAATTTAATTAAAAAAAAAGAAATTAAAGAATGGGCACATTCGCTATGAATTAATTTGACATGTAGAAAAGGCTAGGAAGACTTATTTTATATCAATAGATAGGAAATTCTGTCTATTTTTTTAAAATGTAGAAAAATTTTGACAAATAAGAAATTCATGGAAGACTTTTTTTGGTTTTTTTGCGGTAACAAAAACTGTTTAAACTGAAATAAAAATTTTATTTATAAATCATTTTTAATAAAATTTTACATTTATTTAGACATTTTTGTGCATAACACTTAAGTGAATACAAAATTTAAAATATTTATAAGATTTTTGTTGTTTACTCTTGCAAATGTTTTGCAAGATCCAACACCATGAAATAAAATAGACCTAAATATTTCTTGTGTCTTGTTCTAAATACACGAAGTTATTTGAAATAAATAAACCAATTCAAATTTATTTTATTTAGTGTCTTTTTCGGCAAATATTTGCCAAATGTGACCGTACCTTTAGATTATTTAAAGAAGTTACCGTTTGGGGTATGTAAACACTTGATTTTTTTTTTGGTAAATACGATGGTAAGCATACAATGTAAATCCTTTTGTCACTATGTTACTTTTCTTTTTTGGTTGTTTATAGATCATCAACGTAAGACGGAAGAAGAGATTTTAGAAGATTTCACTTATGCTCTTGCAGCTGGGAAATATTTTCGCTATGCAATGCTATTTGTTCATCATTTTGTCCCGAAATCACACAATTTTCTTTTTCAAATGTCTCTTTTTTTCAAAAGTAAATAAAAATCAGCTGTTGCGTTAAATGCACTATTAAACCACGCAAGTTTAAGAGCCAAAATTGTTGGGCAAATTTATGAAGTATGTGTAAAAAACAATTTATTTACGAGGGCGCACAATTTAGACAGTTTGCCAGTCTTTTAAACTATATCATGAGGACCCTTATTATATTAATTATATTACTTTTACAATTTGTTAAAAATTCATAAAAGATAGGTCAATGATGATTATATAACATATTTTGAGTGTTTTGATTTTAAAAACAAACTTGTAATCACTATTTTGCTATTTTGATTATATGGACACATCAGCATTGAAGATGTCTAAATAGTTTATAGTTATATATCAGATTATTTGCCATACATTACTAAATAACTTCTAAGTAATGGAAGATGCCATGTAAAATTCCTTATTATTCTATTTTTACACATTTTCCATTTAGTCCCCCTTATACTTTGCATATATGTATGTACATAATAATATCCTGGCATAGTTTGTTAAATATGCATAAGTGTGCATACATACTCCTAACTAAACATGAAACTTAATTAAATATTAAATATGTAAAATGATTTATATATTTGGTAGTTGGAGTAGAAAAGCAACTAACAATGATAATAATAACAAAAATAAACACAAATTCCACAACATGTAGAAAATATTCATGAATAAAACTCTATTCAGTTGTAGTTTTGCAAGCGTATATAAAGATGGCACACACACACACACATAAACAAAATAAAAAACACAATTTCCTTTCTTAGCACATTCATACGCAGACATAGTTATACTGATTTAAGCAATTAAACATATGTTGAGCTGAATAAAATAATCATACACACACACACACACACACAGAGACAGATGAACAAACAACTAAACAATTGGCAATAAATAGAAACAATAATAGATACAGATAGAGACACATACAGACATTTAAATAAGTAATTGAATGAATGAAATTAAAATCTACTCAAAAGGCCTCTAAAGGCTTTTCAAACATGTGTAGAAAGGATAATGGAGATGGTTTCTCATACTTTAAAACATTTCCTACACATGCATACATACATACGTCGTCGTTGGGTGTGTATGAGTGGCTACAATTGTACTTAATTTTGGTACAATTAAGAACTAAAATGTTTGATAGCATTTCAATCATTTACTTGCTACAATTAGACATCAAAGATATTCAATCTCTTTTGTCCGGACTTTATGTGAATAATGCTTTAAATGTGTTCATTATAGTATAAACTTTTTAATCAAGTAGAAAGTTTAGACTATAAGGAATACATCGTTATTAATAGTCAATGTCCATAAAGACCTATATGGTCCATTATGATTCAGTTACCGGTTCTGTGCAGGATCATGTTTCCATCTTCACAACTCTCAGGCTTTAAAAAACAAGAGTCGAAAACTTAATATTTTCTATAGGCGAGTGCTGGACATTCACATTAGACGTGGTATACGTCTTCATCCCTATACGACCTCCGATTTCATCATTACTTATAACAATTTTGATCATGAGTTATGACCTGTAGTCAGATTTAGTACCATTCTAAGCTTTCTTTATTTATTTAGTTTGTGCACGGATATTGCTTATCAATAGCTCTGACAAATATTCCGGTTGACAAGTAGCAAATTTTTTTTTAGCAGTTTCTTGTTTCGTAAGGGTATTAAATATTCCTAACAACAACTACTATAAATGGTATCATGACGAGGAGATTGCAAATCTAGATTTTTTGTTTCGTCTGTTCCTGCTTCAGTTTGTTTGGTCTAACCTTTTCGAAAGCTATACAGTGGCTCACAGCTTATTTTATGCCGAGCATATTTTGTGTTTTTAAAGCTCCATAAAAGCAAAACTAAAAAGGAACTTAAAAAATCTATCGGTGTTATTTAAGGAAAAAATGTTATAGTCTAAAGGTAGGGTCACACTTGGAAAATATTTACTCAAAAAAGCGTAACCATTTATTTTAGCACAAATTTGTTTGGTGTTGTTTACTCTTACAAGAGTTTTGCAAGATCAAATAGCATCAAATAAAATAAAACTAAATATTTGTAGTGCCTTGCCCTAAACAAACATAGTTTTCTTTTGAATAAATAAGCGAGTTCAAATATATTTTATTTAGTAGTAACGTCTTTTTCGACAAATATTTGCCGTAACGTACCTTAACAAACAAACAAATAATTTTTTGCAATAATGTACGTTTTACAATATTAAAACAAAACAAAAAAAACCAAAACGTTTTTTTTTACGTCATAGTTTATTTTATGCAGGAACGTATGGGTTTCGAAAACATTATAGTAAAACTGGCAACTGCAAAATTTAATATTGGGTGTGATAGCTTTTATTATTTACTACGGATTTCAGGCGATTTGACATAGATGCGACCAGTTTTTGGATAAAGCTCGGCGAAATAAAATTAAAGTCTGGCGACTGTGGTGGCGGTGTCATCAAATTTGGGAATTTATATAATATCCGCATTTGCACAATACCGTTTGGATCGTTATCGAAAGCATCTGAGGGTACTTACACTTGTCCATGGTTGTTTCAAAAAATGTTAAATTTCCATTACCAGCGGATAACATACAGGCCCAAACCATGACACTGCCACTATCATGCTTCACTGTTGCCTTTAGGTTTTCTTTGTTGAGTTCTGTATTTGCTTTCCGACACACAAACGAAATCCCGTCTGAACCGAATATGTTAAACTTAGATTAATCGGCGAAGTGAACGAACTTCAAAATGCAGATTCCTTGCAAACAAGTTCTTTGGCGAAATTTAACCTGTATGTACAGTCTGTTGTTCGGGTTTATAAACGGTGTCTTGTCCATTAAAATCGTATTGGCGCAAGATACAACTAACAATTTCAACACAACATTGTTTGCCCAGGACGGCATCAACTTCGGAGGACAGTTGTGAAGCCTTGGATTTGCCTTATCTTTATTAAAATGTGTCGCTCATCCTGCTCATTGAAAATTTTTTTTGGTGCTTTTCTGCCTTTTTTATGGAGCCGATTTTCATGGATGAAGCGATAACAGATTGTTTTGACTGTGAAATCTTTAATGTTAACCATTTCAGCTATTCTTCGCTGTAAGTGGCCATTTTGAAAATTGTTTAACACCAATTCTCGTTGTTCTATCAATCTATATGCGGACTCGTTTAAACTTTTTTAAAATGACACTTGACGTTACAGAACTGGACACACCATTGAACAGTAAATATTGATAGAAGTAGAAAAAAAGAAAAACGAAAATCAGAAGATTAAATCGAAAATTCGTGTAATGGGTACATGTGAAATGCGAACATCTACTGTGACTTACTAGTACTATTACTAAATGATTGGTTTCAGAATGTTTGTGAAACCAACATGCAAGACTTTGTTGCATAGATCCAAACGTGTTCAAAAGAGTCAATTAGAGAGAGCTTAGAAGATGTCATGAACTCTTGAGAGCAATTTAAAACATTTATTAGTTAATTGTTTTCAAAATGCAAATTTTAAAAAATTTTTTTTTAACAAACACAAACTGCACACAGACAAAAAATATAGTTGTACAATGTACATGTTTACCACAATAATGTTAACATTTAAATTTTTTTTAACTATGTTATGGTCACTGTAATTATTAATATGATTGCGGTAATCATAATATGGTTAAGTTTACAATTCAGATGGTTGCAACAATCTTTTATACGATTGTAGTAACTAGATATGTATTTGTGGCAATCATGTTTATGATGAATTCGTTTATCATAATATGTTGCTCTTTGATCATGATTGAGATCAACTTACTGTGGTATAATCTTTCATCATAAAGCTGATTAGCACAAACATTACATAATTACTATGATCATATATTATGGTTGCTATAATTATGTAAATCATTGCTTAACTATATTATGGTTGCCGCAATCTTATAAATAATTACAGTTACCATAATATTTAAAAAAAAAATTAAAAATGTTGGTAAAGATGCATAACTAAATTTTTTACCTGCGTGTGTGAAGTCCTTTTGGCTTGTCTGCAGAAAACACCCAGAGTCTTTCTTTATTATCGAACCAGCAATCCTCAGACTGATAGTCTATGTGGGCACGAAGAAATAGGAACATTTATTGGGTCTTCGAAGTACCATTATTAAAAATAAGTTCAAGAAAGTCCGTGAACATTATAAAACTAAAAAGGAACCTGAACTGAAATCAAGAGTCTATTTACCACCCGCTAATACTATGAGGGTAATTTTGCCACCAAATAATTATTCTGACTAAAAGAGTATTTTTTTTTTCAATAATGAAGCAAACACTCATTTACAAAATGTATTTTATAACACAGCGAACACTAGTAAAATACGTTGCTAATCTTGTTACAACCGTATTTTATTTTTATAAAATTACAAAATTACAAAATTCTGTTTGTTTTACATACATACTCGTAAAAGTAAAACAACAAATAATTAAACATTTAAAGAGGGAAAAGTACTTTTTATCAAATTCACTGCAACATTTTGTAATTTCAATTTCTCGCATACCTGACATCTCACACAGATACAAAACAGTAAGACAGCGAAGGTATGATGATGATGTGGTTTTTATGTTACTGATGGGTTTGCTGCTAATAATAATGCAACAAGTTCTCTATATACTATTTGTCTAACATTTAGGCATCATTTCATTGAGATACTTTAACCATTATCCAAACACCTATTTGGAGTTGATACTTTGTGTATCAGAGTAAATATACCTATGTATATGTATAGATGTATCTACATTAGGGTGGCCCCAAAATAAAGTTGCGGATGTTCCCGACTAATATGAAAATTTGAGTCATTTTAAGACTAAGTTTCTCATTTTTTGTCCTGTGGTCAATATTTGGTGAGCTGGAGCAAAGGATAAAAAGGTCCTTTTTAGAGGTTTTTTGATTTTTTTCACATTTTTTCTAAGGGAACTATATGTAAATTTGGTCTTTGATAGGCGCATTTAATGGGTTATCAAAAATTAAAAAAATTTTTTTTTTTAAATTCAAAAATTTTCAAAATTTCAGACAAATTTTTTTTTTATTTTTTCATAGAATTTACTTAAATAAATAGTTGAAATTTCTTGATTATAAACATCATGCAATTTAATCCAAATGATTTTTCCCGTTTTCTAGCTTATAAAATTTACGTTATTTTAATACCAACTACATTAACAAATTGAGTTAACAGAGATTGTCAGATAGGGAAGAATTTAGGTTTAAAAAAAATTAATAAAAATTTAAATAGATAGAATTTAAAAAACGGGAAAAACCATTTGGGTTAAATTGCATGATGTTTATAATCAAGAAATTTCAACTATTTATTTCAATAAATTCTATCAAAAAATAAAAAAAAAATTAAATTTTGTCTGGAATTTTGAACATTTTTAAATTTAAAATTTTTTTTTTTTAATTTTTAATAACCTATTGAATGCGTCTCTCAAAGACCTTTTATATGATACCAAATTTACATATAGTTCCTATGGATGAAATGTGAAAAAAATCAAAAAAACCTCTAAAAAGGATATTTTTATCCTTTGATCCAGCTCACCAAATATTGACCCCAGGACAAACAAATTGAGAAACGTAGTCTCAAAATGAATCAAATTTTCATATTAGTCGGGAACATCCGCAACTTTATTTTTTCTCCATACAAACGGCGCCACCCTAATGTACATATATCAATTAATATATAAACTATAGTGTGTTTATGTGAATGTATGCAAAAACATTTGCCTCTCTGTGTAAATGTGGGTATGTGCGTTTTCTCTGTCGTTTCAACCACATTTGGTCAAATGTTATACTATTGATTATGGTGTTAAATGCTTGACAAGTCGACGGGTGAATACATTTTACTAGACACTGGCTATTTTAGAATGACTACAAATATATATTTTCTATGCTGGCTGTGTGTGTGTGTGTGTGTAAATTTGCATGGTGTCAACATGCCACTTTTGTAGCCAAATATAAACGGCCAAAAACGCCCGGATAAATAATTCAGCAGGGTGTTAAATCGTGGCCTAACATTCATATCAGTTACAAATGATATACAGTGTTGGAAGAAATAATTAGAACGAGATTTTGTTTTGTTAATATTTTAATAATAACGTATTTATATACATAGTTTCAACAGTTTGCTGAAAAAAATAATACATTTGTATTGTTAATTTTGAAGAAAATGTACATTTATAACATCACACCAAAAGCTACCTTTATGTCTCACATATAATAAGTAGAGATACTTTTTTCAATAGCCTCCTTTTCACAGATCACGTGTGTGTCGTGTCATGCTGTCATGTTATTTTTGTTTAGTATTGTTTGGCATTTCATAATGAAAAGACTTACGCCTGAACAACGTTTACAAATTGTTCAATTTTGTTATGAAAATTAACGTTCTGTGTGGAATGTGTTTCTTCGCTCAACTTCATTATTGGATTTCTGACATTTTTCAATGTCAGTACATTGTTAGATCTCACAACATTGTATGATCTGACAATCGTCTATACATAGCTTTAGTTTTATTGTATTTGATGCTGTTTGATCTTGCAAAATTCTTGTAAGAGTAAACAACGTCAATTAAAGTTGTGTTAAAACAAGTGGTTACGTTTTTTTGAGTAAATATTTGCCAAGTGTGACCGTAGCTATAGTTTTACAAGTGACAGTACTGAGGCCATTGATTTGTTTTGCTTTGGTTTTTAAGTGTCAAAGACAGAAATATTAAATTATTTTTAAATATTGTGTTTAGTTTTTAAAAACAATTTACAAAATTTTTAATGAATAAATTAATTTCACAAACAACACAGATAGAAATGTAACCTATTAGCAAGTCAGTTCATTGTTGTCCAGACAAAATATAAAATTAAACCAATTCAAGCTGAGAGTTGTTCGTAAATAATATTTTCTCTCTCTCAAAAAGAGAGACGTCAAACTTGATATGAAAAAAACTTTGTATGCACAAATATTTTGTTTAGAACGAATGGATGAATCCACCTTAAGAATTAACAAAGATATTCATTGGAAAATTAAGAAACCGTTCTTATTATTTTTTCCAACTCTGTAACTACAATTGCTGATTTGTTATTGTGACAGGTGGCATAATTAGGGTTAGTTTAAGGCTGTTGTTAAGTGCCGGCCTAGAAATTATTGACATATGTACATTGCTTGCAATTACTTTGTATACACAATGATTTAATTAAAATTTACAAAAAAATGCTATTAAATTTAAAACATAAACAAATTTAAGCATAAAACTAATTTGAAATTATTGCCTTAATACGAGGGCGGTTCGAAAACTTCTTAGTGGAGCATATAAAGAGAATAGATAGCTTTTCAAAAACATTTTTATTTTTCAATATAATCTCCTGAAACTTTAATACACTTAGTCCAACGCTTATCTAGCAATTCTATCCCTTGATTAAAATAGTTTTCCTCAAGGCCTTCAAAATAGTGGATTATAACTGTAATTGCATCTTCATTTGAGGTAAAACGCTTGTAAAAGTCACTGGGAGCTAAATCAGGAGGATTAGGTCGTACTTTAATTCGTTGATTTTAGCCAGAGTGTTTTACTCTTGTGCGCTGGTGCGTTGTTTTCATGAAAAATTATTTTTTTTGTGTTGTCAAATTTTTACATTTAATTGCCCCAAAATGTTGCAATAGTAGTCTGAATTTATTGTTTTACCCTTTTGTAGACAGTCAATCAAAGTCCCAAAAACCGTTGCCATAACCTTACCAGCTGACTGAATTGTTTTTTCCATCCAGCTTCAGTTCATTGCTTGGATTGTTCTTTTGTTTCTGGAGTATAGTGGTGGATCCATGTCTCATCAACAGTTATGAAACGACGCTTAAAATCCATTTTATTCTACTTAAAACGATCCAAACAAGCTTGGGAAATTATCATTCTTAATTAAATGTACTAGATCATTTGAGATGCCCATGATATTGGTTATTTCACGCTCTTTTATTCGTCGATCATTTAATACCATAGCATGCACTTTGGCTACAATTTTTGTCGTTGTTGCTGTTTTTGGACGTCCACTACGTGGTTCATCCTCAATGCTTGTACGACCACGTTTAAATTAAGCAACCCAATTTTTAACTATTCCATACGAAGGAGCACTTTCACCTAATACATTCACTATATAATTATGAATTTCTTGTTCCGATAAACCTTTTTTATTTAAATATTTAATGACACCATGAATTTCTAATTTTTCCACTGTAAAACAAGTAAGAAAGTATAGTCGGTCAAGCCCGACCATATAATACCCTACAAACAGAACAGTTTTTCAGATATGATGTCTGTGCATATAAATATTATGCGTGTTAAACTTTATCTCCATATAAATACGTTTAAAAGATTTATGGAGGTTAAAGTGAATTACGAAGAGGGTCTTATATGGGAGTTTCGACTATTTATGAACTGACTATTATAAAATTAGTTGTCATCCTATTTGTACATAAAAAACTAATTTTTGTTGAATTTTATTCGGATAACAACATTTTTAAGAGATTTATGGTCCTTAAAGTGATTTCGGGAAGTGGGACTTATATGGGAGCTACGACTAGTTATGGGACGATCATCATAAAATTCTACCATGTTATATGTACGAAACATATTTGTGTTAAATATTATTTGGATAGCGACATTTTTAAAAGAGTTATGCTCTTTTAAGTGATTTAGGAAGTGGGCCTTATATGGGAGCTACGACTAATTATGGACCGATCGTCATAAAATTCTATCATATTATATGTATATGTACGAAACATATTTGTGTTCAATATTATTTGGATACCGACATTTTTAAGAGAGTTATGCTCTTTTAAGTGATTTTCGGAAGTGGGCCTTATATGGGAGCTATGTTCAATTATGGAGCGATCTTCACGAAAATTGTAGATATGATTAAGCTCATTTGTGGTGAAATTTGTTTGCAAACTTGCATAATTCAAACATTTATTATCGGTAAACCCCAATTTGGGGCCAGGTGAAATAATGCACCGATTTCCACCAGTTTCAATCCCATCCGTCCTTGGGGCGAAAAAATATCACGTACCAAATTTTTATCGAAATATCTTCAAAATTGCGACCTGTACTCTGCGCACAAGCTTTACATGACAGCCAGCGGACGGACGGTCGGACATCGTTAAATCGACTCAGAAAGTGATTCTGAGTCGATAGGTAAACCACTATTGTGGTGTAGGGTATAAAAATCGCGGAGGCGTCTTTTTTGAACACCCGTTTCAATATGAAGGAGTTGGCAGATCGAAAAGAAATTTATCATCTGTTCATAGCACAGATGAAAGTTTCCAAAATACTTAACTTTTAAGCTCGGTATGCTTTCTGTTCTAGGCTAAGAAGTTTCGGAACCGCCCTAGTATCATACAATTATTAACACTTTTAAACATTTCATTTCAATAGTTTGCCCCAAAATGTTCTCATTGGGACATTAATGAGGGGTCATGTCATGACTTTGTTAACTTTTTAATTAGCAGTAGTATTAGATTGTCCATTATATACAATATTATTTAAAAAGAAAACTGAAAGAAAGCTAATGTTCATTAGAAACTTCTTTAAATAACAATAATAATTACCTTTATTGATAACAATCAAGCCAAAGACAGGCGTGACAGTACCATTACCTTGAGTAACTGCTCCAACAATATGCCCTCATAATTGAAATGATAAAGTTTTATTATTAGTTTTTGCCAACAATGCTTTACAATTATCTTGAGTAGAAAAATTATTTTATTTTTTTTTTAAATTTTTTGTTTTTCCTTCTTATTCTATGTTTAAGGTTATAATTGACTTTATTCCTTAAGCTGCAGCAAGTTTCAGTTTCAGTATCAGTATCAGTTTGAGTTAAAGTTTGAATACTAAAGTATTTATGAGTATATAATGCTGCTATATTCTAACTAGTTAAATAAAACTTACTTATGCTGTTGGTTTTAATATATATGTATAAGTTTTCTAAACTTCAAGTGGTTTACGGCGAGTATAAAGGAATGCTGTAGAAACAACAAACTTTTTTTTCTATCTTTAGTTAGTTTCTTTTTAAACTCTTATTGAATATATTTATATGAATGTATGTATGTATAGTTGTTAGTGGCAAATATTATTTTGTATGCTGCCATAAAACACACATCAAACAATTCGTTTCAATTTGAAGATATTTTGCCAACATTTTCTGCAAGATTATAAAGCAAAATATTATTTTTGTTGTTTGAAGGAAAAAGAAAAAAAAAATTAAGAAATAGTATTTAACAAGAAAAAAATTTAAGAATAATAACTTGGCTGTGGATTAAATGAAAACCTCAAGGATTTAAGGAATTTTATGCATGGCAATATTGTTGTTTCTCTTTCTTAAGTTTTGTTTTTATTTAATATTTTATAGTTCACAGAAATTTAAGAGTTTTTATTCAGGTCTCATATATAGTTTGGGTGCTAAACCTTCTACGAAAGCGGTATGTGAATTTGTCAGTAAATTAAGAAATTTTCCGCTTGTAGAAAACACGCTCACATCAGAAATACCAAATTGACATAGGTAGAAGTCAATTATTTTCACCCTGTTTCTTTGTCCTTATCCTAAGTAAATTGATATTAAAAATTAGCAAAATCTGTTAAGTACTAACTACGTCTACCTAATAAAAAAACAAGTAAGAGTACCATATTCGGCTATGCCGAATCTTATATACCCTTCACCTTTGTTATGGATGCATAATTATATTATATACATACATACATACATATATATATTATATTGTTATGTTTTTACCTTTTAAAAACGGTGGTTTATTTCCTTTAAATAAACCGGATTCTTTTTAATTGCAAAATAAAAGCGTCAAGTTGTTTGAAGAAAATATGTATAACGACTCTTTATTTATTTAAATGTACACAAACACAATAAAAATTGAACACACTGTCTTTTTACACACTTATATTACGGTTTAAGAACACACTTAAAATTTGCGAACATTTTGTTTGATCAACGCCATCTGTTGATGAGCAATATTAATACAATGTTGTACAAAAGTGTACAAAAAACATAATAAACAAAACAAATGTATTCAAGTTTTCGAGACAAAGTCTTGACATGAATACGAAAAAACTGAAGAAAAGGAAAAAACAACTAGGTATGAATAGAAATTAATAAAGAATGATAATTACAGCAAAAACTTCGAACTACCAGAACTAACACTGGTTAAAGGATTGATGTTTGTCTGTTGGCTGACCGGCACCGCAGTGGTGCAGGTGGTAGAACGCAAAGAATTCTGATGAGAGAAAGTGGGATTTCTCGAAACATATGTAAATTCAACAACCCAGGTTCGATCCCTAGTCAAGAAAAATTATCAAACATTTTTTAATAATAAATTTTTCAAGTTGTAATTCCTAACTTCAGTAAAAATAATTTAATGAAAATTAAATTTAATGAACTCGAGCCTAACTAATATTATCAAAAAAGTAAAAATTAACAGTTCGATTATGAAATAATAATTATTCTACACAAAGTTTTTTTGATGAAATTTTCAGAGGTTGTCCCGGATTTTTGCTTATTTATGGACGGATTTTGCTGATTTTAAATAGCAAACTTCTCGAAAGCATATCTGACAGAATTATTGAAGATTTGGATCCCGAAGATATCTAGGGACTTCACAAAATTGATTTCAACATCCAGACAGACAGACAGACACACAGACAGACAGACGGACATGGCTTAATAGACTCCGATATCTATAAGGATCCAGAATATACTTTATAGGGTCGGAAAATTATATTGTGGAAATTACAAACGGAATGACAAACTTATATATACCCTTCTCATGATGGTGAAGGGTATAATAATATGATTCTGAGTTAATACACTTGGAACGTGTTAGTTTGACTAGTCGGTAATACAAAATTCCATAAAACATTTCTCTCGCATGGTCTGCTCTAGTTCTTGTTCCAGTTTTTGCTTTAGTTTTTGTTCTAGTATAGTTCTAGTTCATTTTTAGTTTAGTTCTAGTTCAGTTCTAGTTCAGTTTATTAAAATAATATTCAATAAAATTCTTTTTTAAAAAAAAGTTCTACTTCAGTTCTAGTTTAGTTCTAGTTCAGTTCTAGTTTAGTTCTAGTTCAGTTCAGTTCTAGTTCACTTCTAGTTCAATTGTAGTTCAGTTGTAGTTCAGTTCTAGTTCAGTTCTAGTTCACTTCTAGTTCAGTTGTAGTTCAGTTCTAGTTCAGTTCTAGTTCAGTTTTAGTTCAGTTCTAGTTCAGTTCTACTTCAGTTCTACTTCAGTTGTAGTTAAGTTTAAAAAAAGTTTTAGGCATAGTTCTAGCTTAGTAGTTTAGTTAACTTAGAAATCGATCCACCTACAGTTTTAACACATATGCACATATATGTTCTTATACTCACCAACAAACTGATGAATATAAAGCTGAATCTTTAGAAATAAACAACAGAAGCAGCACAATGAAAAAAAAATAAGACAACATGGCACGTGTTAAGGAATTAGAAACAATCCAACTTAGACGATGTATTACTGGTATAAAGTAAATAATAGCCAACAAAGAATATAAAACCGGAAAAGGATGTACCAAAGAAATACAAAAGAAAGAGTAAGAATAAATGAAAACATAACTTTTAGTTCAACTATGACTTTTGTAGGTGTTGGGTTTATGGTCTCAACAGCAACTACTTTATGGCTGGAAGGGTAATGTGTGTAAACCAAGCACAAAGAGGTAACAAACATCACGATTTAATACTACATAGTGTCGCTCGTTCATCCTCATTTTATTTAACTTTATTTGTGTTTCTTTTTTCTTTTAAATTATTTCAGTCGTATTTTCTACCCAACATAAACTTTTTAAAGTTTATTTTCTTTTCCGTTTAACTATTTTTATTAAATTGTTTTTATTTTATTTTTTCTTTTATTTAAACTATGTTTTTATTTATTTTTCATCTGAATTCAAAATAAAGAAAGGAGCAACAACAAAAACAGTAAAAAATAAGAGCAATGTTATACAAAATGAATTACTAACACTTTAAACTCTTTAGACATGTGTGGGTGTATGGTTGCATACGTAGGGATGTGTGTTTAACTGCTTAAGTAAATATTAAGAAGTTTTGTTGCAGTTGCGCCTGTCAGAGTTGGATTGTTGAAACAAGCTTCTCGTATGTTGTGTTTTAGAAGTGTTTAAAAATCCTTTAAATCTTGTACATATGTTTTTATTTCTTTTTAAGTGTTACTTGCTGTCGACATACTACTCTATAAATACATTTAGTGCGAATTTTAAAAATAAATATAACTCTATTTTCAAGATTGCCTGAGTATTAGATTAATTTTGCACATGAGAATATTAAATATTAAACATTTGAATTTGAACTAGAACTGAACTAGAAATAGACTGGAACTGACTCTGCCATAAAATATGACTTAGAATGTAGATTCCTCAAATGTACATTAGTAAGTGAATTAGCTGCAGAATCTTCTATTATTAAGAATCTTAATTCTTAAAAGTTGTATTAAATAAATTATAATCGGAATATTAATGCTGAGGAGAGAGTATTAAGGATTCGTTATATATTTAGTTAAATGCAGCATTCCGACTTAATTTTTTTTAATATGTAATATAGTTTTAAAAAGTCTCAAGTTGTTACGTTAAATTTTTATAATATTTTTTTATTGTTGTCTGCTGTACGCACTACGACTTGTAAATAGAAAAAGTTTTAAAAAAAAACATTAAAAGTTGTTTTAACTGTTGCATACTTTTAGTGTTTATTATATTTGTTTTTTAGTTTTATAAGGAACATCTATCTCAGTTTACAAGTTTATAGACACGTTTCTTTTTTCTTATGGTGTAATTAAAATTTTACAGCAAGGAAATCCAGATAAAGTTGATAGGAATCAAGATAAACTTTGCTGTAGGTATTTTAAAGATACACAAAAGAAAAAAATACAATAGCGCAATTCACAATCATGTGCAAAAGGTATTGCAGCATTGTATTTGCAAAAAGGTTTAGCATATTCTTGCTCTACACTAACGAAATACACAGCAATACACATGCTAGACTTAAATTTATATGCAACACTTAAAAACAATAGTTTTTATTTGCTCTGGGTATGCAACACCTAATTGTAAATAAACAGCTGACTAACAATAATTTAAATATCTTCCACTGCATCATCATTACTTTCCATATCTAGAAAATATTGGTGTTAAATAAAGTAACATATGTTTGTATGTATTAAATGTTTAATACCTTCCTTTAATATAATTTCTTTCTTTCTATAAAAAAGTCCACATGTTTTTTATTTATTTTTGAGAATTTGTTTGATTGATAAATTCAGCTGTTAATTTTGTATATAAGTGGTGCAAACTAAATTAAAAAGATTATTTGCAGTTGGTAGCATATATTTGCAATTTTAAATGCACAAGATTGTGAATTGCGCTAATATATTACTCAATATTCCTAGTGATATTGGTAGCTGTTGCAAATAAATTGTTTAGTTCTTATTGGTTTTACAAGTTTGTTTTTTTTTTTAATTAAATGTTTAGTGCAAATGGGTTGTGTAAATAAAGTTCTCATTCCTTTAATATGACAGCTGAAAGTTGATTTATTGTACTTTTACTTCTTACGATGAATATGATTTAATTAAAAAAATAATGCCATAAATGACATAAATCTATTATTTAGAATAACCATTGCAAATTGCAGCTGTACGTAGTAAAAGTAATTTCAGTCATTCAATTAATAATACTAATCATATTTTCTATTAAATACAAGCTAATTTACATTTATGCAACAGTAACAATTACAAATTAATTTTGCTCATAACTTTTCAAACTTTCACTTAAATTATTTATTGGCATTTTCGTTAATTTTTAAGTTTTCCTTGTGCACATTTCGTTTTGGTTTTCCTTTACTGCAGTTTTCACCATCTATAATTAATTTTGAAATTTAAACTTTTAACACGACACAGCGATGATACTAATAAATGTTGGTTTTTGTTTTTGTTGGTTGGCTTTAACTCCTACTGCCACTACTGTTGGTAGTAGCTGCTGTTAGCCTATAGTTGCCGCTGTTTAAATTTATGCCCTTACAAGACTTGTAAACAGTTTGCTTTTTATGCATTTATAAGCAAATGTAAACCATTTCCAATTTAAAGGAGGATTTTTTAAAGAATATATTTTTGCATAATATTTCTTAGTAAAGAAAAATTTTTTGGAAAAAATTTTAAAAGCTTTTTTAATACAAAATCTTTACACAAAAATTGTTTTAATAGAAATGGTCTATTTTTTTTTCTAAGAAAATGCTTTTCCATACAATTTTCGGTTATTAAATCAATTATTTAGTAAAAGTTTTTCCTCAAGCTTTTTCATAGAAGCCTCTTTCCTTAAGCTTTTTTATAGAAAGCTTGTCATAAAAGCTTTTTTATAGACAGCTTGTCATAAAAGCTTTTTTATAGAAAGCTTGTCATAAAAGCTTTTTATAGAAATCTTGTCATAAAAGCTTCTTTTTGTAAAAATTTTTTTTTGAGAAAAAACTTTTCCCTAAACATGGCAGTTATTAAAAAATGTTTAGTAAAACTTTTTATCAAACTTTTTTATAGAAGTATTTTTCCTCAATTTTTTTTACAGAAAGCTTTTTACAAAGTTTTTTCATAGGAAGCTTTACATAAAGGCTTGTTATGGACAACTTTTTATAAAAGCTTTTTTTTTATATAAACTTTTTATAAAGATTTTTTTCATCGAAAACTCTTTATTAAAGCTTTGTTTGTAGAAAACCTTTTTTTTTAAGCTTTTTTAATAAAAAAAAACTCTTTATTGAAGGTTTTGTAATAGAAAACTTTTTAATGAGGGGTTTTTAATGAAAAATTTTTATATAAAATTAAATTTTCATAAAAAACCTGACCAGGAAAACTTGTTTCACAATTATTTTCATAAAAACGTTGTTCATTAAAAGCGGTTTTCACCAACAATTTCATTGTTACAAACGAGCTTTCTCATAAAAAAGCTTTTATCACGTAAGAGCTTTAAAAAAACGTTTTCATGAAATTAGACATAGTTATATAATATCATAGCTATTTGTTCAATAATTAAATGTTTTCCCTTACATTAGCGATGTGGAATTGGTGTAACAATTTCTACTAATTTACCACGGGGCAACAAAAACCAACGGTAATAAATAAACATAATAAATATATGCTTCTCTACTACTGACTGCCACAAGAAAACCCAAAAACAAAATCGACCAAGGTTTATTTTGCCTTCACTTCTTCTCGTTGATGCTTTAATTAATTGATATAAACAATATTTTATGAGTTTTTATGATTTTATGGCCTTCGAATTTCAGTAAGTCAACTAAAACGACAACTCCCACAACAACTATTAAACACGTCATGAGGTGTGTGCCACGTTAAAAAAAAAACTGCACTTGGAATAAGTTAAACAAGAGAAAGGAGGTAGAGGGAGAGACCGAGAAAGTTTAACCTAACTTAAATATAAAGTCAACTTCAAGGTCTCTTAGTGGGGGAATTTTAATGGTTGTTTTGTGGTCGTTCAAAAATTATATTTCAGGACAATAAGAAAATGCCAGAGAAAAAATAATAAAAATAAAAGTTTTCTACAACATTTTCTTGTTGTTTTCTTAGCATCAAGGAGAAAATTGTGTTAAACACCAAAAAGCTAAAGCGAAAATGAATGAGCAGGAAAAAAAAAATAAAAACAACGACCATAATATTTTTAATGAACTGTACTTTAAATTAATTGCTTCATCAATTCTTAACAGGGACATGTTCATGTTGTAGTTGGCTTAGCGGAAAGCTTTTGGCAATGTAGGTAAAAGTTAAATGTAGCGGAAGCTTGTTAAACGAGGCTTCCAAATGGAAGTATTGTTTCTTTTTAAGGCCAAAGCTAAATAAAACAAAGCTTGAGAAAATTTTATAAAAATTCTGAAAGAACTGAGTGATTTTAATAAAAAATTTTCAAGATAATTTTTTTTTTTAATAGGAAAAAATTTCAAGTTTTTCTTATGGCCGAATTCTCGGTCATTAGTTAACCATTCGTAAACTAAAATACTAACTATTGTTTAACTATTACTTGGTATTCTTATGACAAACTAAGCATTGCGAATAAAGAATCATTAGTTAAGCCTTTGCCATTAGCTAACTAAAGACTGTGAATTTAGCTATTAGTCTTTTTAGCAGCTTCTATTTTTTTACAAAAACCATCTATTAAGACCCCAGTGTTCTCTTATTTCCTTCCTTGTTTCCAAAGTGTTTATGATTTAATTAAGTTTTAACTATAATTTTATTTGTATTAATTAGAGTTTTATTTAGTTTTTTCTTAGTTTTGTGGCTTTTTTTCATTTGTATGCCTTTGCCACATTATGAAATTTGCTATAATTGAAAAATCCACAACAAAAATTTCATTAAATTTCCTTTATCATTGTTTTTTGTTTTTATTTTTACAATGTTATCAGAGAGGCGCCACCAAGTATGCTATACAAAACAAACTCAAATAAAGCGGAAATATGCACACAAGCAGCAAACGCTGAAATTTTAATGAATTACAATTTTCGTTATGAAAACTTGACTCACAAAACTGAAATCACAATTTCAGCTAAAACAATTATTGGCTTAAAAAAGCAAAAAAAAAACAACAAAATAAAAGCTTTTCAAATTCATTTTCAAATTAAAACGAATCTACAGCTAGATGTTGAAATCAGCCGTCAGTGTTGACAAACAAAAGAAATAAAAAACTGTTGAAATCTTTTTCTTTTTTTTTTGTATTTTTTCTTTTAACGTCTTTACTGCGTTTTTGCATTTTATTTCTGCCTTCAAAAAAGACAATAAAACATGTTGTTTATCACTATTTTTTGTTTGTTTTCAGTTTTGTTGTTTGGTTTGTGGCTTTTCTTTATTGTTTTTTCAGGCTCTTTTCTTTTCGCAAATCTATGTTGAAAAAGATTTTATTTTATACATTGGCGAATAGGAAGATTGAAGGTATATTGGAGTCTAAATTTAGGCTTCTATACACAGGTTTTTATGCTGCATACTTTTAGGTACATATGAGAGTGTGTTTTTAAGTTAACATACATATATGTACATATGTATATAATGTTACATACATGTATTTTTGAAAGAGCCTGCTATTGTTGTTTGTTAGGGGCATACGTTATTTCATGTTAGACAAAAAATTACATTGACATTTGGAGGAACTTGCTGTATTCAGTTTGAAAGGTTAAAAATAAATAGGATTTTCCAATGTCTGAATTCAGATTGGACCTCTCAATAAAAGGTGTACCAGATAATGAAACCATATATTGCCCATTAAAAACTGATATCAATCAATATCAATTGTTCGATTTTTTTGAGATCAGCAAAAGTACAAAAGATCTCTCGCTTTTGATTTTTTGACAACTATATGCTGCTATATGTGTCTTTAAACAGGTGTCATATCCAGTTGACAACGTTTATTTGCGTGTTTTTAGATCTAATTGACGTCACAGTAAAGGAGAATACATATACAATTGAACCATTACCGGATTGTTCATCCGATCAATCTCATTCGATCTTAACCTTGGATGTTTCAATAAAATTGGAAAACAAAAGTAACTGTTTTCCTAACAAACCGACTAAATACAGATTGTAGATTCTACTTTTCATATATTTAAATGACTAGAAAATATAAAGTTCTTTATAAGACACAAATAAAACTCAAACGACAATGGCGTAAATTATAATCTTTCAGCCTAAGAATCCAACACAATAGAATTGAACATTATCTGTGCTTAGAAGCATTACAAGATGGAATAAAAATATAAGAACTTTAATGAATTTTTTTAATGAAAAATTAAAGTCAATGACAAGATATAGTGGTCCTTCTAACCGATGTGAGATATGAAAATATTCATATTAATAGGGGCCATATGGAATCTTAAACCAAATTCTGCTGAAATTTTAATGATTTTTTAAAATTATTCAATATTAAAAAACTACAAAGTAGATTACCGGAAATTGTATCGAGAAGTTCAAATACTCCAATATTAAGTAGACTGTTTATGAAAAACGCCATGACATTCAAGGCAACAGCTTCTGTATGAAATATTAAGACCTACAACCAATCTAAGTATAACAAACACTACAGGAGATTACATAAATCAGCATTAAGTTGGACGTTCTGGCCATGCAGTAGCCTACACGATCGGTCCAATTTTTAAGCACTTTATGGATTGTGTGCAGCTGTATTTCACCAATGGCTTCACGAATATTGTCCTTTAAAGCGTCAATTGTATCTGGCTTGTCGCCGTAACACTTATCTTTGATGGTACCCCACAAATAATAGTCCAACGGTGTCAAATCGCAGCTCCGAGGTGGCCAAACGCTCTGCGGCTGATAATGCGATCTTCAAAAACAGGGCGCAAAACATCGAGTGTAGCTTCAGCTGTGAGGTACGTAGCGCCGGTCTGTTGAAAGCAAATGTTGCCAATATCCTCCTCTTCACATTTTGTTTTTTCGTTCAACAGGGCCCAATAACGATCGCCATTGACTGTAACGGCCACTCCTTGCTCATTTTTGAAGAAAAATGGCCCAATTATGCCTCTCGACCAAAATCCGCAACAAACAGTGACTTGTTTTGGGTGCATCGGCTTTTCAATGCATGCGTGCGGGTTTTCTGTGCCCCAAATGCGACAATTTTGCTTGTTTACATACTCACTAAGATCAAAATGAGCTTCATCTGAAAAGATGATTTTTTTTGGCAAAATCGGCATCTTCTGTAAGTCGATCGCAGGCCCACTTAGCGAAGCGAAGACAAACGTATACACAACCATATTTGTTCAGCAGAAGGATAAACGAATTATCAACTAATCATTATTGCAAACGTGTCGGAAAAATATGTAGCTTGCTAGATCATACTAAATTTTGTTAAAAATACGAATGCAAATATTTCAGCACGGCGAATAACTATGGAGAACCACATTAACCTATTCAGTTAAAAAATATAGCTGTTAAAAATTATGGCTTTTTTCGCAAAATAGTTTTATTTTTTGTAGCGTTCTTGAGCTCATATTTATTGTTAATATTAAACATGCTACTAAAATGCTATTGAAAGTTAATACTAGGAACCTATTCCATAAACAACATATCAACTTTTCAGTTATGCAATTTTTCGTCAATTTGTAAGACTTTATGTTCCTCGGAACTATAACATTTTATAAGTGATAAGTTGAAAATTATAAGTCTAATTTTTTGCAATTTGTGGAATAGGGCCCAGACAACAAACTCTTAAGGTTTCTTTAATTGTTTCACTTTAAAGGCATACTTTTGTGTCGTTCTTCATCTCGGAAATGATTATATTAAAAATAGGTAATTAAACAATAATAACTACAGGGTGTTGACTTGAAAATGTCGCGTTCTTTATCGTGTAAGTGATTATATTGATAATATAATTCACAAATTTTTTAACTTTTAGAATTTTTAACACTTTGAAATTGTAGTTAGATTTGATGAATTAAATTTATTTATTTTTTAATTATATTATTGCATTTCTAAAGCAAAACTTTAATTTTCAAATGCATTTGTTATTTAACAAACAGGTCTAATCATTTATAATCATAGGAAAATTTCATTTTTACTAAACTCATAACAAAAACTAAGCAGCATCGTTACTAGTCTTTGTTTTTTTTTTGTTAAATAAAACTACCAACATTGTTGACTGACGCCTACTTTACAACTTCAATACACTGAAAATAAAATCAAACATTAACACGGATATACTTGCACTATGACATACTTACTACTACAAACTTACATATTATAAAAAAAACACAACCTGTTTTAATGTCATTTACCTTTTTCCTTTCGCTATAGAATATATAGTTACAAAGAAAATTTTCCTCCTACTCACAGTTATACAGCTAAAAATTTCCATTTATATCTTTTGAATAGAAAAAATTCTAAGTTTTAGTTTTTTTTTCTCTAGTGATATTTGCTTAGGTGGTAGTAGTAGCACTAGTAGTGATGATGGTGGTAGTAGTTACTTTTATAATATGTAGAGACAGCTGTACGCCTCTTGCTAAAATCAACTAACAAGGACATTGCAATGTATTTCTACCAACATTTATGCCTCATATACCCTCATATCAAAATGAATTCATCAGCTTTTTTTTTTTTTTATCAAACACATGCAAAAAGTAAACTAAAGCAACGTATAAAAAATCCACCATATTGAGCACATTTTCCCTGATCTACCATATTAATAGTACCCTCTAAATTTTCGTCGTTTTTATTCAGAGTATTTTTAAATATACATTCACGTATATAGGCATTATTTTTTTCTGCTTGCCTCTTGCCATTTTTAGGCCTTTTAAGCTGGCATTACTTGAGAAATTTTAATTTTCCTTTCAGTTATTTTTTTTAAATATTTTAGAATCTACGTAGTTTGAGCGCGAATGGCAAGTAACCCCGTATACCTTGGAGCCGGTTACAAATATTGTAATATTGTAATATAAGGAAACACAATACATACTCGTACACATTTCGGGAGGTATAGAATTTCATTCCGTATTGATTTTTTCCCACATATAGTTTTTGTTTTTAGGCTTATATACTTCCATATTCATTAACCAATAGTACGAATAAATTTATGTAGTTATCAAAGAATGGTAAAATCGCACCGTCACCAGGCCTGCTGGGTAGTTTTTGTCAGCATATGTATATCTATCTAGGGAGTGAGTGTAAATGCTAAATAAGCTTTTGTGTGCCTTTAAACAGGCACAAAATTGATGAAAAATTCTTAGTGATAAATCATTTTGCATTTTTCACTTTTCAGTTTTTTTTTCAGGCGTCCTTTAAATAAAGTAATACAGGTTTTATAAAAAGCTAAGAAGGTTTTTCATTGGCAAAAAACATGAGAAAATTTATTTTGTGATAAACTAACACAATTAATTACTTAAAAATTAAGACCTGCTGAAGTACGTTAATTTAACTTAACGTGTAAGGCAATTTATTTTATAGATTTACGATGTAACCTTAGAATGTAGTGCATTTAAAGGTCTATTAACACCAACTGATTTTAAATGAAAACACAGAAATGGTTTCTAAACATTTTCTTTTGATTTATATATTGTTTGCTGTTTATTAAGAATCCCGAGAAAACAAATGTAAATCAACATTTGTAAACAGATAAAATGACAGTTACATTTTTCTAATATAAACTGTCTTTTTTAATGTAAATTTCATTTCAATAATTAATGTTGTTAAAAGGACAAATGTTGAGTATAAGAAATTACTAAAATTATATGCGTGCTTAAAGCTCATGTTTAGTATATCTTCCACCACTTCTAAAGATGAATGAGGTTACATATTAGTTTGTCGATCCATGTGTAGGATTTAAATAGAAATATTATTATAAGATTTTACAATTTTTTTTTATATATATATTCATATATATGTTTGTGTAAATCACTGTGGCGTCCAAACTACAATATCGACTTTCAATTGGTTGCATGCAAAATCTTTACAATTGTGCTAAGCTGTTAGGTATTGAAAATCAGCATAATCGCATCAGTAGTAATCAATTCATGAAGAAAACTAGCTCTTAAAAAATCATCTCTTTAGATAATTGTCTTTACATTAAGCTTTTCTTTAGTAAAATGTCTTTGTAAGACACTATTCTTTAATAAATTGCCTTAATCTGACACTTTTCTTTAGTAAATATTTTGAAAATTGTCCCTATAATACATTCTTCTTTAAATAATGTTCTTTATCAGACATTTTTTTAAAATTGTCTTTATCAAACACTTTTCTTTAGAAAATTGTCTTTATCAGAAATTTTTCTTTAGAAAATTTCGTTAGTAGACACTTTTCCTTAGAAATTTGTCTTCATCAGACACTTTTCCTTAGAAAATTGTCTTTATCAGACACTTTTTTTTTTAGAGAATTGTCTTTATTAGTCATTTTTCTTTATAAAATTGTCTTTATCAGAATTTTTTTTAGAAAATCAGAAAATCTTTATCAGACATTTTTTTTGGAAAAAACTTTTTTGAAGAATTGTCTTTATCAGACACCTTTCTTTAGAGAATTGTCTTTATCAAAGTTCTTTATCAGACACTTTTCTTTAGAAAATTTTCTTTATCACACATTTTTCTTTAGAAAATTTCTTTATCAGACACTTTTCTTTAGAAAATTTTCTTTATCACACATTTTTTTAGAAAATCAGAAAATCTTTATCACACATTTTTCTTAAGAACAAACTTTTCTAAAGAATTGTTTTCATCAGTCACTTTTCTTTAGAGAATTGCCTTTATCAGACACTTTACTTTTGAAAATTGTCTTTATCAGAAACTTTTCTTTAGAAAATAGTCTTTATCAGACAGTTTTCTTTAGAAAATAGTCCTTATCAGACACTTTTTGAAAGAATTGTCTTCATTAGAGAATTGTCTTTATCAAGCTTCAATTGTAGTTTCTATTGAAATTTTTAGCTTTAATCACAGTTCAATTTTAGTTATTTTGTTATTTAATTTAACTTCAATCCTAGGTCGTAATGCAATTCAATTCTATCCTCAATCGTACGTATTTAATTCAGAACAGTATTTGAAAATGCCTGTTTATAATATTTATTTGTATTTAAGAAAATAAATAAATAAAAAAATGCAAAAAATTTAACGAGCCACATAAATAAAAATAATTTTATAAATGAGATTTATATTTAATAACTGGAAATAAATAAAGGTTATTTTATAGCACTTGGATTGTCGGGTTCAGTTGGAAGCCCTAGGATTCGTTCCTTAATTGACAATTGGTAGTAGGTGCCCTTCGGGGAACACGTGGTGGCTGTGGTTTTAACCTAAAACCGCAAGAGGAAGATAGTTGGTCAAAAGACTGATGTTTGTGCTAGTGGCAAATTTCGGACCACCAAATAATCTCTAGACGCTGTTACCGAATCAACACGTCCATTGAAGGTAGTGATGACAGATTGTCTTTGTGTTGGGGGGAGGTGTTGGGATAAACAAAGTTCTGCGGCGGGAGCTGTTAATGGCTTGCGTGGTCGGCGGCAGATCGCTAGGCTAGTGAGCAGTGAGTATTGGAGGCAACATCAGGCTAGTGCTGAACTTTGTTGATTTCAGTATTTATTTACTTCTCGGCTAGTGACAGGACTTTGTCGCGTTCTGGTATCAAAATCATCGTTTGTTAAATCAAATCAAAATTTAAGGGATTTAACTAAATAAAAAGTTGCTCAACAAAAATTATCAAAGTATGTCACTCACGTTCGCTAATGTAAGTTATTCAAAAATTAATAAAACACATACGTAACCATAAACATGTTCACATAAATTTTCCAATTAAATCATCATAATTTACGTTTATGTATTTGTTGGCAAAACAATAATAACAAATAATTTATATTTCTACTATTTGTTCTTTAGTCATTGTTTATTTTTTTTCGAATTATTTATTTGTGAATATCAATTGCAATAAAGTTCAGTTGTAGCTGGTTGACGTCCTACATAATAAATTTAAATATTTGTTTACTTTTCTTTTGTTTTGTGTTCATTGTGTTTTGTTTACAAACACCATATAAACAAATAAGCAAATAATAATTATCATTGTCAGTAATTATAAAATAATGAAAAATATGTGCAATAGTGACATAATTAAACTAAAAGTTGATAAAAACAATGACAAAAACATATATAGTATATACATATATTATTAAGTTTTGTTGTAGGTATTATTTATTTAGGCTTATTTCAATGAGTGGTTTTGTTTAACAGTTACCAAAGCAATATTGTTAAAGTTCTTATCAATTTCATTGCTTAGTTTTTTGTTATTTTCCAAGTATATGACGCAAATAAAATAGTATATGTAAATAACTTCTATATGTTTGTTATTTAATGCATTACAAATAGTTTTATGTCTTTAGGTGATTTTCTACTCAATGTCAAGTTCGTAGTTCAATTTTAGCTCCAAAGCAATCGTAAACAAGCTACAATAACGAACGCGACATGTTTTCAAAATCAAGATAACTTTAGGCGGCTACAATCGTAGGTCTTTCTGTAGTTTATTTTTAGCTCCAATGGAAGGTCTTTTATGAAGTTTAATATTAGGTCGAATTGTAGGTCTTTATTCAATTTTAGTTCCAATCGTAGGTCTCTCTGTAGTTCAATATTAGCACGAATTGTAGTTCTTTATTCAATTTTAGTTCTTTATATATATATATCATAGATCTTTATATAGTTAAATTTAAATAAAGCTACAATAACGATAGCGAACGTGATCTATTTTCAAAATCAAAATAACATTTATAGTTTGATTCCTATATAAAACAACTTTTTTTTAGTTAAAACTAATAAATTGTAAACTAATTTACATAAGATTAATTTCTGTCTTATAAAGCTGTCGACACGTTTTATTTAATCAGCAATACGTATTTACTGCAAATATGATTGTATTACAATTATATTAACAGCTATCAATTTCTGCCAAAACCACCTTAAAATTAAAAATTCTTTAAAAACAGATATTTGATCACTTGCAAAATTAAAGCCCATTTTAATTAATTGCCCCCAACACAATTGCTTCATTTTATTAAATTTGTCAGCTTTCATTTCATATTAATGAAATTATGTACATGACACAACATGTCCCTGTGCTCTCATTTATAATTGTACAAAACATATGCTTCTGTTAAAAACCTAAAAAACGGGCAATACCAAAAGGCCGTAATTTTAAACTGAAACGTTTTTCAAATGCTACTGAGTAAAGTCCTTTTTTTTCTCTTAATACATAGCATGAGTTAAGGAAGTTTTAAGGCATGCGCAGTATTGCAGCGAAATGGTGTCATAAGGACCACTTACATTTCCAACACACAAAAGAGAACAAATATTCTGGTTTGTAGGAGAAAGGGGAAACTGGGATGGAGGTGAATTTAGTATCAAATGTTCCAGAACTTTCTAAATTTCAATTGAAGAAAGCCCAGCAACATGAATAAATTGAAATAAATTTTATGTATGTAAAGGAAAGTTAAAGAAAAAATAAAACTAAAGAGCTTTTTCTCATTAGTTTTGTAAAAACAAAGGAAATGTTTGACAAATTTAAATAATTTCATTTTTGCAAATTAAAAATTGTTCCCAAACTTGAAAAAAATATTGTGATTTCTTAAATATCATTCATATAATATCCGTTGTCATAACACTTTGTCTATGACTCCGTAAAGTAGAAATATTATTAATATGTACGTATTAAATGCTTAATCTAACTTGTAAATTTAAAGTAGTAAGATTCATAAAAATATGTGCACCTGACGTAGAGCATCATGCCCTCTAATTAAAATAAATAATCAAATAATTCCACAACATGCTGATTGAAAATATCTCGGTATACACCTTGATCGACGCTTAACATGGAAAAGTCATATAGAGGCAAAATTAACCCAAATGAAACTTAAAGTTATTTAAATTAATTGGCTCATTGGCAGAAACTCGGTCCTTAGTTGGGACTGTAAACTCATTCTCTAAAACGCTATTCTAAAGTTTATCTGGTGCTATGGTATTCAGCTATGGGGCGCTGCCTCAGCCTCCAATATAATACAAATTCAAAAGGCACCAAAATAAAATTTTGCGTATCATCACGGCAGCCACTTGGCGAGTCAAACACTCGAATATTCACAAAAACCTCAATGTACAACTGTGATTCAAACATATTAAACAAAATATGTGAAAAGGCTTAAAAGCCACCCAAACCCGCTGGCTCGACACATTCTAGATGATGCTGGTCATATCTGACTAAGTAGAAGATATACTGTAGCACTTATTCGAATAGAAGAGCGCACGCCTCTAGTTTGAGACAAACCGTGATCTTAACATCTTATATCCGGCAATACATATTTATTAGATCAAAAGTATGGTCACACATGGCAAATATTTTTTCAACAAAGCATGACCACTTGTTTTAGCACAAATTTGTTTGACGTTGTTTGCTCTTACAAGAGTTTTGCAAGATCAAACGGATTCAAATAAAATAAATCTAAATGTTTGTTGTGTCTTTCCTAAATAATCGTTGTTTTTTTTTAATAAATAAACGAGCTTAGATTTATTCTATTTAGTGTTTACGTCTTTTTCGGCAAATATTTGCCAAGTGTGACCGTACCTTAAGATTTGATTACTTCTGTTAGTTCATATTTATAAATGTAGATTCAATAAATAAAAAACGATAAAGAAATGTAAAATGTTTGTTGTAGTCCTAAGTTGTTCGGTATTGAAAATCTGCAAAATCAGATTGTTGCCAAAAAAAAAGTTACAAACCAAAATGTGAAACAAACTCAGCTTTGTCCGTCTTTCTGTTTGTGTAAAACAGTCTCACGTCCAAATTAGAAAACATAAATTAATGAGATTCTTCTAAAATGCTTATCAATATCCTAAGGTATTCGGTATTGAAAATTAAAGAAATCGCATCAGTACAACTAAAGTTATAAACCAAACTGTAAGACAACTTAAAACAAATCATGTTTTCAAGGAATGTAATTTGATTATTACACTTAAAATGTTAAAGCTGCATATCATGCTAATTTAATGTGTATACGAGTTGAATATGTACTCGTATATGCAAGCATTTTGTTGCTGTAATTTGTTAAATTTGTTGTATTTTTTTTCCACTGTTCTCATAAGCAAATTAATGTTTAATTTTCCTTGCCACCAAAAAACCATTGACAGGAAGTTGCTTGAAAACTTTATTTCCGTTTTTTTTGGTTTTATTTACACAAATTCAGCTTTTATTTCCTTTCTTTAAAGCAATTTATGGAACATTATCATTGTTGTGTTATTTACTTTATCGATTTCCAATAAATCATTATTTCTTTTTTGCTAAACCAGCTTAAGCTTCCTTTTACACTAACACACAAACTAACAAACAAGATAATACAGCTAAATCGTTGAACAATAACCGGGAAATGCAAAAAACATAATATAATATTTACTTAGAGTAAAAACTAAAAAAAAAACAAACCAACAACAAACCTAAAAAATATGTTTTGGAATTCCAAAAATATTTTTGCCACCTACAGTAACAATAACAATAATAATAAAAAAACTTTCTCTACAATTTGAAACTTTAGCAGCAGAAATTGGCAAAAAAGTAACGAACATTAAACCAGATGGAACAAACATCAGCAGTAGCAGCCACTTGGTTGTGTGTGTTTAAGGACAGGCAGGAACATACAAAACCCAGCATGCTAAAGCTTGCTTCACACAGTCACATTAACACAATTACATGCAAACATACAAGCACAAATTGTTTAAGGTATTGTGTTTTTTCTCTTTGGGGTTTCTGTTGCTGTTGTTGTTTGTTTATGTCTGGGATAGTGTGTGTTTTATATTTTTATTTCATTCTTTAGGAGAGTAAAATCAGAATCGTTAAAATAAACACAAAAAAAAAAAAAAAAAATTGCCTGCACATGAATTCCGGTTCCCTTTGGAGCAAACGGAATGAAAGCTGGGAATATACATACGTATAAATAACATATTCCTGCATGTGGATAAATAGTTGTGTTTATAAAAATAGTGAAATGGGGAATACATAGTTGTTACTCTTTTAGTTGGCTGTATTATGGGAAACCACACAGAGCGCTGTTCACTATCCTCTCGTATAGGTAACTACTATTCCAACGTCGCTTAAATATTTCTAAAATCAGAGATTCGGGTTTGTTAACTATCCAGTCTATGCAGCGAGTAGACAATGAACTTATCAAAAAGGTTGATAGAAGGCTGATTCATTTTAAATAAAAATCCAGCGTTTAAATAAAATCATTTTTAACATTTTAAAATAAATGAAACAAGTTCACAGATTTTTAAAATTGTTCTTTCGGACAATAATAATGTTTCCGTATTCCAGTTCTACTTTAACTGCCGTATTTATAAAAAATAAAGTAGGCTTGAAGTGTGCTTTAAGACAAAATTTTCATCCAAAATTTGCTTAAAGTACACTTGAAGTCTACTTTAATTTTTTATAACTACGGCAGTTAAAGTAGAACTGGAATACGGAAACATTATTATTGTCCGAAAGAACAATTTTAAAAATCTGTGAACTTGTTTCTTTTATTTTAAAATGTTAAAAATGATTTTATTTAAACGCTGGTCGGGACTACGCTGTTGGTTATCAGTTTGGAAGTTCTAATTTTAGATCAGTCTTTTCAGTACTTCTACCAGTATCTTACGAATTAAGACTTCACTGACCGTGAAGTGTGCATTGGGCTGGATAATATATTGAATGGGCATATTCTCAAAGCCATACGATTCCATTACATTTTCCAAAGTGTTTTTATATTGATGCTGATCCATTATTCCCTGAACTCGTACAATTGGACCCACACCACGCCAAGAAAAGGCACCCCAGACCATGAGAGAGCCGTGTTTCACTGTTTTAACAGTGTACCTGGGGTCTGAGGCTTTCTTTCGAGGGTGTCTAACATATGCTTTTCCATCAGATTGGAACAATTTAAACTTAGATTCGTCGCTCCAGAGAACTCTATTCCAGTAACGTGAAACTTTTCTGAGCATTTCTCTTGCAAGCCGCAACCGCTTCATGATATTTTTTATGAGACATGAGTTTTTTTCTGCAATGCAGCCACGAAGTCCTGTCTAATTTAAGCGTCTTCTTATTGTTCGTGTGGATATTTCTGTCCAATTTCAGGCTTTATTTCGCGCGAAGATAAAAATGGAATTTTTTTAATCTTCTGCGAAAGTGGTCTTTCGAGTCTCAGGTTTCCTAGCTGGGGTTGCAAACTCCTTTGTATTTTTGTACAAGTGAATTGCACCAAATACAATTTTTTTTAGCAAAAAAACTTTTGTGCAATAGCCGACATTGAAAGTTTTTCATTTTGGTAACACTGCACAATTAACCGCCTCATTTCTGGAGTACATGACTTGTTTTTGGCCATTCTTGAAACTGAACCGTATCAAAATTATTACACGTTAATCTATTGTTTAACACTTTGTCACTAATATTTAGAAAAGTTAAAAAGTTGAAGAAAAACATACGCGTTTCTAATTACGTGGCCAACAAAAAAAAACTTAATTGTGAAAATATTATAGAGTTGAAGTAGAAAGGCTTTGACAAACTTTCGCTCAGCTGTTAAATAAGCTTGGTCCACCTTTTCAAGATTTGGAGAATCCCAATAAAACCGACACACGAAAGCATTCTTTGAACCTAGTTTCCTGCATATTCAGTGGGTCTGAAGCATCCCTCAATCTTTTTTATTGTGATTCGAATTTTTTAACAAAATTTGTTATTTTCACTTGAAACAATTTGAAAAGAAACAAAAATGAAAAATAAAACCGTTCGATTTTGATCACATCTTACAATAAAACGTTCGTTTTTAATTTTCGATTTTATTTTAAAACCGATCGATTTCCATACATACCTGATAATTGATCATAATAAACTGTCCTTTATAGAGAAACCGAGTGATCACAGATTATCCTTGATTTTAAATTTAGACAGCTATTGGAGAATTTTTTAAATTTTATATTCACCCCTATCGTGAATAAAAATTCTCCATGAAATTTGTTTCCTTTTCACATTTTCCTAGTAAAATTCAATAAAAGGGAACAAATTTCATGTGGCATTTTTATTCACGATAGGGGTGATTAAAAATCGATTTTTGGTGAGAAATATATGTGACCAAGTTTTATCCTTATACTTCCTTAGAACACTATTAAAGGATCTAGTGGTGAACCCTTCAATTATTCCATCAACTCAACACTAACTTACAATTTTACTCCCTTTTGAAACAAAAACCCATATGACTTGCATACATTCATGGCATTAACAGGATTTTGTCCACCATTCGACTTCTAAATCCTGCAAGTACTCGTACATAGAATTTAGCAGCACTTGATGTTTATATTCTTTAGTTTTCCCTAAAATTGTTTCAACTGCTACTTGGGCACGTATTTGTAATTCTGCTTTGCTGTGTTTTAAATTATTTGCGTTTAGCTTCCATTTTAGTTACACATTGTCTTGGCCCCAAATAACAAATTTGTTTCTTCGGTCTGGTTTTTCATTCCTACAACACTTGCTAACAGTAATTTTTTTTTTGTTGCAAATGGGTCGCTTACAAAATGTCACCAGCCATGAAAATATCCATAGAAGTAGCTGGAGAAAAAGCATATACACACATACGAATTACATGCATAACAGCAGTAGAAGCATTAGACGAGCCAGTTTTTGTGCAGGAATTTCATTGTCTTGTTAACGAAAGAAGACATTTTTTTTTGTCTCGTCTGAGTGTGATGTTTTTTTTCGTCTTTTTGTTATTTGCTGTCTTAAAAATAATAATAATGTGAGAACGAAAAAAAAGAAAGAATTGGCAAAATTTTACTTACTAACAAGTGCTAAAAATTGGGTGTGATTTATTTGCTGCTGGAGTTTTTAAAAAGTTTAAGAAAAACCGGATATAGTGGCAGGATGTTGAACATGCTGTGTACGAGTATTTGTTGCTATTTGAATAAATCATAGACAATATGGTGAGAAATTATGCCATATTTTAGTTTAGTTACTTAAGGGATTTTGTGTAGATGGGATGAGAGTTTATATTGAGTAATTTATCTTTTTTTAATTGGGAAAGTTTTGCAGGGAGCTTAAAAAATTAGTGTAGTTTTGTGCTTCGAAGAGTTTTGTAAAAATGACAACATGTTCAATAATTTAATTAGATATTAGCTTTATATACTATTAGTTATGAGTTATTTAATTAATACATATTCTTCAATCGATTTAATAATATTCGTCGTTGTGTGTAAGTGATCACAGGGAAATAAATAATAAATTGTCAAACAACGAATGATGGTCTAAGTGAATTTAATATTTGTACTGGTGCTGCGCAATGAAAGATCAAAATAGAGAGAAAATCTTGCACGAATTTCTTAAAACATCTGACATTGTCTTGAACGACATTGCAAACGAATAAAGGGCCCGATTATCGCTCACAACACTAAAATGTTGTCTTGTCTCGTCTACAACATAACATGCATTTTTCATACGATTAAGCCGATAAGTGTTGTAAATAACATACAACATCAAAATACATACTTAGTGTTGTGTTCGGTAATCAGGGCCATTATCCACATTATACCCTACACCACCATAGTGGGGAGGGTATATTGAATTTGTGCTGATGTTTGTAACGCCCATAAATATTGGCCCAACACCCATCCTAAAGTTTACCTATCGACTCAGAATCACTTTCTGAGTCGATTTAACGATGTCCGTCCGTCCGTCTGTCTGGCTGGCTGGCTGTCCATGTAAAGCTTGTGCGCAGAGTACAGCTTGCAATTTTGAGGATATTTCGATAAAATTTTGTACGTGATCTTTTTTCGGCCCAAGGACGGATGGGATTAAAACTGGTGCAAATCGGTCCATTATTTCACCTGGCCCCCATACAAATGTCCTCCCGAAATTGGGGCTTACCGATCATAAATGTTTTAATTACGCAAGCATCCAAACAAATTTCATCACAAATGAGTAGTAAATGGAGCTAAATCATATCTACAAATTTCGTGAAGATCGGTCCATAATTCCGAAAATCACTTCAAAGAGCATAACTCTCTTAAAAATGTTGGTATCCAAATAATATTGAACCCAAATATGTTTCGTACATATACATATAATATGGTAGAATTTAATGACGATCGGTCCATAATTAGTCGTAGCTCCCATATAAGGTCCACTTTCGAAATTCACTTTAACGATCATAAATTTCTAAAAAATGTTGTTATCCAAATAAAATTTGAAACAAATAAGTTTCTTATATACAGAAATAACGAAACCTAATTTTATAATGGTCGGTCCATAATTATTTGAAACTCTCCGTAGTTCAATTTAACCTCCATAATTCTTTTAAAAGTATTTGTATCGAGATATTCACATACATCATGACACTACATTTTTGGATAATCGGTCCACAATAGGTTATATCTCCCATATAAGGCCCATTTCTAAACAACTTTTTTATACATACATATACTGGATATAGGGTATTATATGGTCGGGCTTGACCGACTATATTTTCTTACTTGTTTTGCAATTAGACTACTGTTAAATAATCAATACAAATTCGATTTTTGTTGGGAAATTATAGATTATCTTCCTTTCAGCAATTTATACCACTATTAAAGGATCTAGCTTATTTTAGAATTCCGTATCAAATATTGACAATTGGTGGGCCTATTTTAGAATTTCAAGCAAAATTTAGATTTTTGATAAGAAATATAAATGATTAAAGATTTCTCTGCCTTGTTAATTTAGAATACTATTGAACTAGACTATTTTAGAATTTCACCCCAGTTGTGAAAGACAATATAGTATTCCATTTTCAATTTAGACCACTTCATAACGATCTAAAATACTCTAGAACATTTGTAATTGTTTCATGTTATTTTGTGTTAAAAACCAGATAAATTATTTCATTTCATTTGAACATATACTACGAACTAAAAGTGTAAGACAAACTCCCAAAAAAAAAAAAAAAAAAATTTCATGTTTTTATAACCTTCACCTTCTTGAGAAGGGTATATATAAGTTTGTCATTCCGTTTGTAATTTCCACAATATAATTTTCCGACCCTATAAAGTATATATATTCTGGATCCTTATAGATTGCAGAGTCTATTAAGCCATGCCCGTCTGTCTGTCTGTCCGTCTGTCTGTCTGTTGAAATCAATTTTCTGAAGTTATCAGATATCTTCGGGATACAAATTTTCAATAATTCTGTCAGACATGCTTTCGAGAAGTTTGCTATTTAAAATTAGCAAAATCCGACCATAAATAACGGAGATATGAGCAAAAATCCGAGACAACCTCTGAAAATTTCATCAAAAAAACTATCAAACAAAGTGTATTAATATAATATATGTATACTATATGTATGTAATTATGCATCCACAACAAAGGTGAAGGGTAGATAAGATTCGTCATAGCCGAATATAGAAATCTTACTTGTTAAAAAATCAAAATATTTTTGGGAAATAAATTAATTTCTAATTGATTGTTCCGAATGACAAGCACTTTTATAAATACTGGCACAAACACTGACAAACATCGAAATGCAAACTTTTCAATTCCCAGCGGTAAATATTGCTAGTGCCTTCATTTGTAGGCCCTTAATAAGTCTTGTTGGCACATACTAAATAATACGATACTAATTCCAGTATGCCTGCTCTCACAAGGTGTTCTAAAAGAAGTTTCATAATCATTCAAAATTGGATTTAAAAAGAAGGTCATCAATCATAATTTAAATACCAAACGTGAATGGTTTTGGAATAATTATTCCTTTATATTGTCACTGCAACAACAAACATTATTATGCTCACTTCGTTCTACGAGTAATAAAAACGTAGAAAAAGAGCGTTTGTAAATTTTGTCTTTTATGAAAGTTTACGGTGTAAAGTACGCGTGAAGCAGTATTTTATATAAATATCAGAAATACATGTGATATATTTAAAACCCTTCTTTAAAGTCTTAGGCTGAATTCATAACTAATATTTTCTTAATTAAATGATTAAATTCTTATATACATATTTATAAAAATAAAGTAGGCTTGAAGTGTGCTTTAAGACAAAATTTTCATCAACATTTTCTTAAAGTACATTTTAAATCTTGTTTAATTTTTTATAAATACGGCAGTTAGTATTTATTAATATTATTAAAATATTTAATAATAATTAATTATGTCTTCTATGAGGCATTACCAGGTAGTCCTTCTAACTGCCATTCTGGGGTATGCCTTTTATCAGGCATCTATTCACTACCGACTAGGCACGGCTTGAAAACCGTGTAAAATTTAAAAGATTTTGCAATGCGACTGAAAGTCCTTGGGTATGAAGAATAAGGCGGGCTAGACATATTTCCAATGGCTCTCTTTTATAGGCTTAACTTCTATGATACTATAATTATCAACTCTTATGCATCAAATTATATAACTAAAACTTCCAAATATCAAACAGCGAACACAACTTTTATATATAACTACTATATATAATTATCTTGTCCCCTTCAAAATAATCTCCCTCAGATATAATACACTTATGCTAGCGTTTTTTCCAATCCTCGAAACACTTCTGAAACGCGCTTTTTGGTATCGTCAACAGCTCCTGTTTTGATTTTTCTTTTATCTCCTCAATCGTAGCAAAACGCTTTCCTTTCATCGTTGTCTTCAATTTTGGGAAGAGGAAAAACGGTTTTGTTTTTGGCTAAAGACTCACGCACAAACATCGATGTGTGAGCTGGTGCGTTATCATGGTGCAAAATCCATGATTGGTTTTTCAACAATTCTGTGCGTTTCTGACGAATTGCTTTGTGCAAACGGCGCATAACCGCAAGTTAGTATTCCTCTGAAAGTGATTCGACGATTATCCAAAATCATTTTCTTCGCTGCTTCAATGTTTTCATCGGCTGTTGATGTGCTTGGGCGACCAGGACGAGCATCGTCATTGACATCTTCTCGGTCTTCCTTCAGCCGGTTATAACACAATTGAACTTGTGTTCTGCTCATAGTAGACTCGCCAAACGCTACAGTTTCAAATGTCCTTGCGCATTTAATTTAACTTTTTTACACAAAACTTAATGCAGTTTCGTTGATCCATTTTTTTCGAATAGTAAAAAATCGAAGAGCACACCAGAACACGACTAACCTTTTGATCTGTCAAAAAACTGTAATGGAATGTAAGTGCAACAGTAAGAAACAGCTGATGGATATTGTTATGTGTAAATTAATGCAAAAGTAACGCAACACCGTAATGTATGAATCTGTAAGAAATAGAATTTCCTTACAGTTTTACGCCATTACATTACATTCCGTTACAGTCGGCTAACTGAGGCTTTAGAATGTTTTTTTATTTGTTTGAAAGATATCTTAACAAGAATAGCTTTAAATTAGAAAATGCCTTTAAAAGAGCTCCCTAGACTAATCCGAATTTACTTAAATTTATATGGAAATTTGAAGCTATTTTGAGTTTAAGTTAAGTTTTCTAAATCAAAGCTCGAATTTTAAAATGGACAGCAGATTTATGTACTATGAAATATTGCAACACATTTTATTATACTTATATTAACAAACATGAACCAAGTGTAAAAATTTATGAGCAATTTTTCAAAACACAAAATTAAATTTTTTTGTTTGTTTTTTGTCAATTGTGGGATTTGATGTTCAAAGTCTAATATGTATTTGTTTTTTTTTACTTTAACATTTGCTATTTAAAAGTATAACGACACACACAATTTCATTGTGTTATGTTAACGAACAAAACTTTTATTATAATGTAAGAATTCTCTATTTTAATTTTTGGAATTCTCTAATCTTACAAGATTGTAAATATGCAGTATTTACTGGAGATAATATTACTCCGACTGCCACATTATTTAGAAAATTCCGATTTCGATCACACAAACAGAATTTTAGATTAATATTTGTACGAGTCCAAAATATAGTTGACTTAAAAACTTGAATATTACAAAAATATTGAATTTGAAATCTTAGCCCAAGAAAGAAAATGATCAAAATTTGTCCTAATGGAATATAGTTTTGTATAGCATAGTATCTTTTTAATTCAAGCCATTATTTATCAGTCTCGGAAAATACATATGTTACCAATGTGCAAAAATTTACACAAATTTTTTTAAATATTTCTTAATAATGAATATTTATAATTTTCTATTGAGAATTACATAGTCTGCTGAGAGAATGAAATGTATATAAATCCATGAATCGCAATTAGCATTAAATACAAAAATATTCAAGTACTTGAACGTTTTGTAGGTGTATTTGATTGTAATGCAAATATAATTATGTTTTAAACATAAAAGATATTTTGCTAAAATATACATATTTTTAGTGTGCCTTGACTTTCAAGTGTAATGCAACTATAATTCACTTGCTTGACACTGGACATGAGTCGCGAATTGAACTTGTTTTCAACTAGATTGTAGGCTAACATTTCAGACCAATTATTACACATACATTTAGTTGCCATTTCGATAATATGAAACACAAGTATTCTCGGCCAATAACTTGAAAACAGATTATCTACAAATATAGGGTGATTCATTTGGATCTTGTTTTCATTAGTTTTTTTTTACACAGACAATTTCTGATTGAAAGGCTGATACCGCAACAACGTCTCCAAGTTATTTAGCTTTACACTAGAGCCCCGATTTGCGACGCAAATCGAAACGATGCAAAACAGATGGACACAAAATTTCAAAGTCTACGCTAATCGAAAAAAAAACGACAAAAAGCGGATTAAACCACATTTAGAAAAGCGACGCAAATAGGATAGACGCAAATCGGGACTCTAGTGTATTACAAAAATCAGCCTTATATGATAAATGTTAATTGTGCACAATGGTTTTATAGAGAAAACATTTTGGTGAACAGCTAATTTTACCTGTGATTTGATCGCCAAGGTCGTGTGATATCACACCTCAACGTTTTTTCTTAGGGGTTATGTGCCGTCAAAGTCGTACTTCGTAAAAAATCAGTAGCACTGCCGAAATGCTTGATCGAATATTGGACAATGTAGAGAACAGCGTAGTCGCGGCCTACATTTGCAGGGAATTCTTTTTTTATAAATAAATGTCAATGATGATTCTTTCGGACAATAATAAAAATTCTGTCATTCCCTTCTATTTTAATCGATTTATTTTAGCCCTTTTTAGTCTTATTATTATGTATTTGCTAAAATTTATTGACTCGGTTGTAATTAACTTTTTTTTGGAAATAAAAATTTTGTATATTTGTAAAAATATTTTTTAGGGTCTAAGAATTATGTCTAAAAATTGAACAAATTGAAATTACACAGTAAACCGTTTATTTGACTGACTAAGGAAAACTTAGCGAAAGCGACATCTTGGTTCTTTAGTCAAATTTATCAACGAACAATGCTACAACAATGGTCATAAGGTATGGTCACACTTGGCAAATACGAGGGCGGTTCGGAAACTTCTTAGCCTAGAACAGAAAGCGCGGTATAAACAGAAAAAACTTAAGTATTTTGTAAACTTCTATCTGTGCTATGAACATATGTTAAATTTCTTTTCGATCGGCCAACTCTTTCATATAGAAACAGGTGTTCAAAAAAGACACATCAGCGATTTTTTAACAATGGAAAACATTAGAAATTCGTGGTGTCATTAAATATTTAAAGAAAAAAGGTTTATCGGAACAAGAAATTCACAATGATATGGTGAATGTATTAGGTGAAAGTGCTCCTTCATATGGAATAGTTAAAAATTGGGTTGCTGAATTTATACGTGGTCGTACAAGCATTGAGGATGAACCACATAGTGGACGTCCAAAAACAGCAACAACAAAAATGCATGATGGGTGCTGCATTTGTTAGCAGTCGACCAAAAACGCATAAGAATGAAAATTTCGCAAGCTTGTTTGGTTTGTTTTAAGAAGAATAAAATGGATTTAAAGCGTCGTTTCATAACTGTTGATGAGACATGGATCCACCACTATACTCCAGAGACAAAATAACAATCCCAGCAATGGACTGAACCTGGATGGCAAAAACAATTCAGTCGGCTGGTAAAGTTATGGCAACGGTTTGTTGGGAATTCAAAGGTATTTTCTTGATTGACTATCTGCAAAAGCGTAAAACAATAAATTCAGACTACTATTGCAACATTTTGGATCAATTAAATGTAAAAATTCGTCATGGATTACACCACAAAAAAAAATTTTTTCATCAAGATAACGCACCAGCGCACACCAGTGTTTTAATAATGGCTAAAATCAACGAATTTAAGTACGATTCAGCTCCCAGTGACTTTTACTTGTTCCCAAACCTAAAAAAAAATCCTAGCTAGCAAGCGTTTTACCTCAAAAAAAGATGCAAACCGCCCTCGTATTTGTCAAAAAGGACGTAACCACTAAATAAAATATATTTGAACTACAGTGCACTCGGAATATAGGGAACTAATTAATGCACAGGCCTGTTCACTATATCTAGAAATTCACTATATACAGTTTTAGAAAAATAAAAAAAACCGAATTCCGTATCGACTCTTGAAGCCTTGGCACCAGCCTGTACTTGCATTAAAACCACCCGCTTCGTTCAATAGTTCATGCGTTGTTTTGGCTTTTTGCATAAGCAGTTCACCGCTTACTGGTAAGTGTTTAGATCGCTGCTTTAAAAATCAATTAAAAAGTCTTTTTTCAAGACGCGGATATTCTGCTTTTCGAAATGTCTTTCTGTTAAGGGCACTTTTACTTAAGCATGGAACTCCGGCTTCAACTTGGTGTTTTTTTTATGCCACTTATTGTGGATTTTGTTACATCAAATCTCTTTGCAAGAACAGTTGCTTCTACTCCATTTTCTAGTTCTTTAAGAATTTCTTGTTTCACTTTAATGGAAAGAAAATTTATTTTTTTTTGCGCACGCATTTTTTAATCAATTTACATATAAGCACGTGTCAAGATCGAATTTTAAACTGAAGTCAACTCATTAAATGTGTATTAAAACAAAATAATGCAAAAACAATGAATATATACAAGAGAAATAGCTTTTTTGTTGTCAATCATTGTGCAAAAACTGTGTTCACTTTATAGAGGTTTGTGGAGTTCAGTATTTAGAGTAACTAATGTAAAAAATAGCCAGTTCATTATATCGGGTAGTTCATATTACAAAGTGTTCACTATACCCCGAGTGCACTGTACTTTATTTATTTAAAAAAACTTCGTTTATTTAGGACAAGACACAACAAATATTTAGCCTTATTTAATTGAATGCTGTTTCATCTTGCAACACTTTTGTAAGATTAAACAACGTCAAACAAATTTGTGCTAAAACATGTAGTTACGCTATTTTTTTTAGTAAATATTTGCCAAATGTGACCGTAGCTTTAGACATTTACGAAACTGTTTCTGAGGTCTCTACCATATACATACTTACATACATACATATGTGTTATTTTAATTTATATTTATAATAGATAATAATTTCCCAATTATAATTTCAATAAAACCTCATCATTACCTTAAACATTTTATTACTCAAGCATTATATCTTTTAAAATTAATTAAAATCCTAATAATTTTTCATTTCTGTTTATCTTTTTAGGTAAGTCAACCATTTATCATAATAAACCTTTCACCTTGTCATCATATTATTAAAAATGTACGTAAGTTTTAACAGAATAAAAAGTTCAACAAAATATGTCATATTAAATACTTACAATTCAAATACGTACTTTAAATAACACTTATTTATAGTAAAACGTAATACAATACAAAATTGTACATCATAAACAATAATAGATCTACACGAAGAGTCTCTAAAAACGTTAACAACAATTGCTATAGCAACAAACAGTAGGACATACATACATCCATACATACATACATACATACATACATACATATACAGCCAGTGTGCACAGATAACATGGAAAACTTGATTGACCAGAGAAAATCGTATAAATATAAGCTGATGAAAAGCCATACTAAAGAAAAAAAGCTGCTTAGAGCGATTTGTGTGAGCAAAAGTAATAAATACCATAAAAAACCCATAAAATATTAAAAAGATGTATGACAACAAAAAGAGCATTACAATTTAAGAGCAATATTTAGGAAATTATAAACATGAGTTTCTAAAATTGTAGGAATTACCAAGAAAGAGGAATGACTGTTTGTACTGAGTAAAGAGTAAAAGAGAGCGAGTGTTGAATTTGGTGAATTTACCGTTATGTTGTATTTTGTCAAGCAGTTTTGTTATGTTGTTTTGTTAGCGAAAAAACGTGCAAAAATAAAGCAAAACATCATTTATACACACACACACACACACTCATGTACACATATATACATAAGTATATGCACTTATGTACATATGTACGTACAAACACGAGTGTCGACTTTTATACTAAACGGCTTCGTGAAAACACGTTGAGTTTCGTTTTATTTACATTCAGCTCTGTACATTCAACTGTAGTTTATGGTTAGGAGATAAAAGAGTACTTTATTTTAGTACTTTATACCAATAAATAATTGAACAGAAATAATAGTAATAGTAAAAATATTTCAGTAATTGTTCAAGCTTAAGGTGTTTTTTCATTAAAATAAATTTTTTATTTTCGATATTTCGCTACTTCTTTGTGTATCATCTTCAGGAAAATGTTTTTTTAATTTTTTAAATTATTTTAAATATATCGAAAATAAAAAATTTTATTGAATGAAAAAATTTTTCGTTTTACTTTTTCTATAGAAGCAAAATACGGAATTAATTCCTCTTTCGAACGGAATTAAATTCTGTGACATGGCTGATAGAATATTTTTTATTGTCTGCCACTCTGTTTAGAATACAAAAAATTCATCTATAAAAAGAGGTAAAAATAATAGAAAATTTAAAAAATGTCGAGAAAAATAATTAATTAAATTTAGGTAAGGGTACGTTTATACTTTTAAAAGCGCCATCAGTTTTGCCTTTCAAATGGAAGTCAAATAAGCTTACTATTGCTTAGGAACAAGAATAAGAAAAGTCTGAAAATCGATTAGGGTTCTCTGATCCTCCTCACCTAAAACTAAGGGTAGCCTTTAAAATGTTCCATTGATATATACAAAATTTTTCTTATTAATTTCTAGCCAATTAAAAAAATCACAAAACATTAAATGCTTTAAAACTAAGGGTACGGTCACACTTGCAAAGTATTTACTCAAATAAGCGTCACCACTATTTTTAAGCACAAATCAGTTTGACGACATTTATTCTTACAAGTAAATGAAAACAACATCAAATATAATTAATCTAAGTTCATGGTCATTTGTAATTGGTAAATGAAGTTTGTCCAAATAAACACAAGATTTAAAACACATTTAGTTTAGTGGTTACGTCTTTTTGTCAAATATTTCCCATGTGTGATACATAATATAAATCTGCATAAAAAATGCAGCAATAAATGGATATACTTACAATTGCTCACTCCTTACTTATACGAATGTAAGAAGAAATTAATATATGAAAATGAAGTAGAATCAGTTTAAATTTTATAACAACAGCTAAATGAACCAAGTATTATTTTACAATATTTCTAGTACTACTACCAAATCCAACAAAGTCACATATTTTTACCAATATAACTAAAAAAGTACTATTTGTAACAAAATGTTGGTACATTTTTACCACAATTTTCATTTCACATCTTGGCAATAAATATTCCAAACAGATGACGTTGTTGTTGCTGGTGTTTTTGTGTCTTTTTTTCATTCATTTTCTTGTGCTTCTTGCTGTGTTTCTTTTAGCTGCTGTTTGCCATAGTTGTTGTAGTTGCTGGTTTTTGTACAACAACAACCAAAAATTGTATCATTGAACTCACACAAAATCTAGAGAGTTTTTTTAGTATGAATTTGAAAGTCGAACTATTTAAAACGCAATAAAAATAACGATTTTATATTTGAAGCTAAAAGAAACATCTTAATAAAATTTCAAAAAATAAAAGAAATTTCAAAATAATTAATAAAGAAAATACCAAGCAAATATGATAAAAAAGAAAGGCCTTAATAACAGAACCGTATTTTCCAAAGTATTTATTAAATGTGATGGCGTGTCGTTGCTAAATGTATTAAGCGCCTAAAAGTATGTGCCTGTCATTATTATTATTGCTAATTGTGTGTTAAATGGTTTTGTAAACCACGTAAATGTCAGCAACGGTTAAAAACGACAAACAAATTTCTAAAATCACTTACTAATTAAAAAGAAATATTGTTAAATAAAACCCCTTTTCTGTTCTAGCTAAAAAAAACTACCAGAAAAGAAAAGGGCGTTTTTCTATTTCATTTTATAAAAATAATTAAAAAAGTGTTAAGGATTTTAAATATTACTGCTATTTTCTAACTATTTGTGTAATTTATTTTAAGGTTTTCCTAGATTTTTGTCTGAGAAAATTTCTCTGTAGAAAAATTTCTATATTTCTATATGTAATGTTAGAGAAAAATTTGCTGTGTGTTTGTGTTGTGTTTTTAGTTTATTTTTGTTTTTGTTTGAATTTTTCACTCCCCATTTCTAGTAGCGTTTTTTTTATACGACCCGGCTCAGCAGCCTCTTTTTTATTGTTGTTATTATCCTTTCGACGCCACTCTTACCCATACAGATATACATGCTTTGCTCATTACTAAGAACTTGTTACCAACATTCTTGCTGTTTTTTTTTTATTCTCTGCACACTTACTTACATATATACCTACGTATACATTGTCGTCACTGAACAGTGGGTAAAATTGTAGCTTAAACTAACAAAAAACATTGAGAAAAGTTGTTATTATTCTTAATAATAAACATATACAGAACTACAGTGATTTATTTTATTATTACGAACAAGTTAATATGTTTTATACTGTATTTAATGATATTTATTTTTTCCAAAAATATTCCTGCTTTAAAATATATAATAAAATCAAATTATGAAACTGTCTAAAATTTGGGGAAATCCTAATAAAAAAGGCGATATTTTAATATGAACCATAATTAAATGGTAGTTAATTTTGTAGATATGTAACTTAGAGTCATTATTTGAAAATATGTTTAATGAACAAATATCATAAGAAATGTTCCGCAAAACACATTCACTATTTTAACAACAACACGTATGCGTTGTATAATATACAGATTTAATGATAAAACTGTTATTCTGCAGAACAAACTCCAAGATGTGGTAACAATAAATTTGTTTTATTAATTTAATCACAATCAATTTAGTAATCTATTTAATAATTTTCCAATTTGGCGAATGGATAAGTCATTCACTTTACGACATTGAAAAAAATAAAAACTTTTTTACTTTGACTTTAACACTCATTCTTGAATTCAGATAATCTGCTTTAATGTTGTTAAATATTATCTTCATAATCAAAATATTTTAGACAATTCTATGCGCAATCTGATTTATTACCCAGCTTTTTCACTTTTGCCTTTAAGCTAATCTACATGCAGAGAAAAAATATAGTTGCGCTTGTTTACCACAACTATTTCAATATTTTTAAACAATTCTGTAAAATAATAATATGTTTAAGTTACGATTCATATGACTATAGCACTCATATATGTATATGATTATAGCAATTATGTAATGTTTATGATAGTCAGTTTTATGTTGTTCTCTATCATTATAACAGAGCAATAAATTACGTTAAATAGATTCATCATAAACATGATTGCAACAAATATAGACATACTTACTACAGTCCTATATATGATTGATTGTATTAATCATCTGAATCGTAACTTAATCATATAATGTTTACTACAATCATATAAATAATTACAGTGACCATAACATTGTTAAAAAAACTTGTAAAAACGTTGAAAATTTTTGTAGTAAACATGCACAACTAAATTTTTTCTCTGTGCGAATTAGTCCTTTTGTTTTAGCCGTTCTACAGATCCTCAAAATCACTAAGTTCTTATTGAACTGCCTGAATTTAAAAATATGCAATTTCAATTCCAATTTAAAAATAATTTGGCAATTACGAAATTAACCAACTAACTACCAACAAACCAACTTGTTTTTAAAATTCAACGGAAATATTTTAGCAAATGTGAATTAAGCTTTTTGGTGTACGGTGATTATCATAACAAATTAAAAAAAATCTAAACAGTTGGTAAAAAAATAATTAACTTTATGTTCAGTCCCTTTCTAATTTTTGAAGCGTAATTTCACCTTTTTGAAATTATACCAAAAATCATTATTATTCCTTTGGAAGAAGTGTAAGGTCATACGATTTGCCTAACCTACAATTTCACCAAGATTTTTTTTACCTTTAATTACACAAAATTATAATTTCCATGAATTAAATATTACTCATACGTCTAGTAGCAATCATGCTAATTAAATATTAATCATACGCTGTCAACATCATTTAGTAGTTAAGGGTCAAACAAGCTCGAATTTTATAAACTATTGTGCTAAATTTTAGTACCCATCGTCTAGTTGTGAGTTTATGCTCTAGGCACACAAGGTTTCGAACTTTAAAATTCTGAAGTTCACCATGCATTTTAATAGTTATAAATTATATACATATGTATGTATTTTCTTAATGCTTAGGATTGCTCTATGGTTATTGAATAAAGCAATACAAAAGTATTCAAATATGCATGAATGTTGTAAATTGTACAATTATCATTTTGTTTAAGCGATCGTCCTTAAATTGAATATAGGCTCTATACACATATTATTTTCTTTTATTCAATAGCCACGGTTAAAAATTTAAACAAAAAGGAAATTAAAAAAAAAAAAAAATTATTTTCACACCTGAGTTGCTAAGTTATATTAGCTCCTCCCTTATTTATTAAATTTAAAATTTCTGCTAGTAATTTTAAATGCAAAAGATAGACTCGACATAATAATATTATACAAGATTTTTCATTTATGTATGATTAATACAAATGGCTAGATTTTCTAAACAATGTATGTAGTTTATTGATATATGTATGTATGTACATACAGTGAAGTCGCAGAAACGTGTACTAAGTTTTACCGAGGCTGTTCACGTTTTCGATGTTGTTAACGCTTTAGATTGCATTTTTTCTAAAACATACATATATATTTTAGTCTCTTATTTTTTATTTAATTTAAAATATATTTTAGTCTCTTATTTTTTATTTAATTTAAAATAAAGTACGAGTATGTACATACGTTATTTTTCACCTATACAATATGTGAATTTTTAACACAACTTTTACATTATGTAAATATTGTAAAAATAATATATTTCTCATGTATATTACTTATTAACAAATAAATAACAAATTTGCCAAATATTTAACACAAATTTTACATCAGGTAAACAATGTAAAATATATAAACTTTTGCTCATTTATACTTATGTACTTATGTTTGTATTAAAAATAAATTAAAGGTGTTGAGATACTATTTTCCACAATGTAAATAATTTATTTAATTACTATATACTCGTACACCAGAAATGATTTATTTATTTTAAAAATAGTTAAAAATGCTTTATTTACTTTGTTTACTTTAATTTTACATGAGGTAAATAATGTAAAAATTTTGCTAATTTTGTTTTATTTACTAAACTTTCCTAGAAGTTATACATATAATTATATCTTAGTGAATTTTGACACTAATTATACATCATGTAAATGCACATATTTACTCCATTAATTTAAAAAAAGTTTAAATTCTCTACTTTCTAATAAAAACCCACTGTAAATTGTCGTCATCTCAGCGTCATTGTGTGGGTGAATTATATGCTGGTATTCTTGTTGTTGTCGTTAAGTTTTTTACAACATATTTCTACTTCCGCTCTAAGAGTACATAATTTCTATATACTAAATATATGTATGTATGTGTGTCTACAGATATATTTTCCTACAATTTTTTTCTGCGCTCTTTTTTTTAATGCCGTTTTTTCCTTTTCCAAAAACTAAAATATTTTTCTCTAGAATTTTCCTAGAATTGTACATCTTTGAGCAGAATTCCCACAGGATTCCCTATTTTTATATAAAAGTATGGGTAGAAATACAAACTCACTCAAACTTACATTTATATGTATTACATGTATATATAGTATAGAAAACCGGCTTTCTCATATACTACATTGTTCGAGTCATCTATGTAGTTGTTGTATTGTTTTTCACCTCATCCTATGAGTGTCTTCGTCATTCAGAAAATCGGCCACAAAAAGGGAAATGCCAACAAAAATATTGAAGAATTTGCGAACAAAACAGAAAATGCCATAAAACTGTAGCACAGTTTGTGCGGTACACGTGTCTTCCCTTCCTCTCTGAGTGCATGTATACAATATATATCTGTATATAACAGTGTTTTTTTTTTGCCTTTCACATGCTGTGTAACAAAAACAATGTTGTGATTTTACATGCCGTTCTGGTTTTCCTAATTTTGTTCACTGATGTTCATCGTCATCATTACTGTTTTCACTGTATCTCTTTGTGTATCTGCTAGAGGAACGTTGTGACAGTGAAACATGTGTTTGATTTTGTATGTTGTAAGCTGTTTCTTTTTTCTAGTTATCTACCGGTGTTTCTCTGCATGCGTGTGTGTTGTTGGCATTTAAGTGCGTAAGTTTAACAAGTGTTTTTGCGTTTTCATGTTGTTTTTGTTTCCGTTTTGCTCTATTGATTTGTTGTTTTTTCTGTTCAAAATTTGTGTTGATTTGTTAACTTACTCATGTAGTATTTTGTTTACACACGTTTTGTTTTGCAATTGTTTACAAAATATTTTGTAATGCAATGGTTTCAATTGCGTATGATTGATATTTATTTAGAGCAAGTTGTACCGTACGTATGATTAATATTTAATTCATATGCATATTAAATAATAAGTATACGTTGAGGGTAACCAGGGTATACATTTTTTCATGTGTGAGCTCTAAACGACACACATTTTTGATATTTCTTACAAATGAAAAATTACAAATCTGTTACATTTTATTTACACTCATAAATGAATAGATACTAAAGAGTTTTTTCCTTATGGTTTGCATTTGTTTCTTTGGAAAATTTCCACGAATACATATAAGTACTCTACGCAAAATACTACATACATAAATATACACATACATATCATATATATTATTATTTAATAGTTTTTTTATTTTTTTATTATTATTTAATAGTTTCTTTTTACAAGCAATAAGGTCACTTGAATTTTATATAAAAATATTTATTTTAATATGTAGTTCGTTTATTTGACCTTTTTTAATATTTAATAGTTTCTTCTTTTTTCAAGCAATAAGGTCAATTGCATTTTATATACAAATATTTTATTTTATTTATATATATTAATTTCCGATATTTCGTTATCACAATGGATAGCTTCCCTGAAGAATTGTGTCAAGAATGAATGATAGCTTCCCTGAAGAAGCTATCCAATGTGATAGCGAAATATCGGAAATTAATATATATAAATAAAATAAAATATTTGTATATAAAATGGAATTGACCTTATTGCTTGAAAAAGAAGAAACTATTAAATATTAAAATTATCCCTGAAGAAGCTATCCATTGTGATAGCGAAATATCGGAAATTAATATATATAAATAAAATAAAATATTTGTATATAAAATGCAATTGACCTTATTGCTTGAAAAAAGAAGAAACTATTAAATATTTAATTTATTTATATATATTTATTTATAATTCAAAACTTGTATTATCCCTGAAGAAGCTATCCATTGTGATAGCGAAATATTGGAAACAAATATATATAAATAAATTAAATATTTTTATATAAAATTCAAGTGACCTTATTGCTTGTAAAAAGAAACTATTAAATTTTAAATATTATTTTGTTTTTAAAAATTTTTTATACAAAATAAATTTAATTTAAAATACTGCTTTTATTTGTAAATTTTACATATTTACTTGCAAGCAAGTTTCTAATTAAGCTAATTTTTACAATATTTTTGGTTAAAATTAATTCTTTACGTTATTGACGTAATAGTTTACACAATGTATATAAATTTTTATTTAAGTCAAACAGCCATAACTCGTGTATATTTACTTATTAAGTAATTAAACCATTTACAAATGTTAATTTGGCATGGTTTACTCAAATTTTACATTATGTAAAATTTTAAATTTCTTCTATTTTTGCATGTTTCAGCTGTTTGCTTAGTAAACATAAGTATAAAACGAAATGTGAGAATTTTGTACATAATGTAAATTATGTCAAATAAACATTATAATGGTAAATATTAATTGTTTACCTTTTTTTTAAATAAGTTTCTTATTGAAGATATCTTTTCCAATATTTTTGGTTAACATTAATTCTTGACATTTATATTTTACACAATGTAAATAATGTTTTGTTAAAGTCAAAATGTTTATTTGACATTGTTTACGCGAATTTTACATTATGTAACATTTTCCATTTTTTACATATTTGAGCTACTTGCTTATTAAATGTAAATACACTATGTTAAATAAGCTTGTTATTAGCAAATTAAAATTTGTTTACACATTTTAAAACAAGTTTCTCATTAAAGCTAGATTTTGAAATAGGTTTGGTTCAAATTAATTCTTGACATTGTTTACATGACATTTTACACAACATAAATAAGGATTTATTTAAGTCAGACAAGAATAATTCAGGTATTTTGTAATATACTTTAAAATTTTAATTTTACATTGTTTAAATAAATTTTACATTTTGTATTTATGTCAAATACAGTTTCACTATATGACATAAATTTAACATTTGAGGTAAATGATACAAAATAATAATAACTAAATTTCTTTTATTTCGATTAATTGCTTTTTTACTCAGTTTTTAATATTATTTTTTTTTACTAAAATTAATTCATTCTTGACACAATCGTTTACTTCGTGTAAATACTTTTTTTTATTAAATACAATCAAAAATATTAAATATACTTCATAATAGAAAATCTTGAAAATGTGAATTTACATTGTTGCCACAAGTTTTACATTATGTAAAATATAAACAAAAATCTTTTCTTATAAAATTTAGTTAAAAATATATTTTAAGTGATTTTTTCAATGCAGTTTTTTGATAAACATTTTCACTGATTTTATAAAAATTAGATGTTTACATTGTTGGCAGACTATTTTACACCATGTAAATAATTTATTTAATAACAAAATTGATAATATGTGTTTTATTTAATTAAAAAAGTTGTTTAAAATGCTTATTTTACATTGTTTACACAAATGTTACATCATGTAAATAATTTAAAAAATACTGAGTTTCTTTCAATTACTCTATATTTTTTTTTAAGAAATGTGTATAATAATCTCCAAGTGAATTTTTTACATATTTTACATCATGTAACTATTGTAAATAATTTCTCATATATTACTTACTTACTTACTCTAGTTCTCATATAATATTTGTCTGCCTTAGAGAATATTTAACACAAATTATACATCATGTAAATAATGTAAAATATGTTACATGATATATATTTAAGGTTTTTATCGACCTTTTCCTTATTCTATTATTGATTTGTTTAGAAATTTCTAAATCGGGCTTATTAAGGTCATGTATTCTATGCAAATAAAAGATTATTTCATAACTTATTTTTCCGACGTTTCGTTGGAGATTCCCAACATCATCAGGGATATTTTATTAGATATATAATCTTTCGTCAATAGTTTTGCATTTAGAATATTTTATATATATTTTGTTTTACATAAACACAACATAAAACATAAATTTTATTTATATTTTTGCATTTGTTTTGTTTAATTAAATTTATGTTTTATGTTGTGTTTATGTAAAACAAAATATATATAAAATATTCTAAATGCAAAACTATTGACGAAAGATTATATATCTAATAAAATATCCCTGATGATGTTGGAAATCTCCAACGAAACGTCGGAAAAATAAGTTATGAAATAATCTTTTATTTGCATAGAATACATGATATTTTGCACAATGTACATAAATAATTTATTTTTAAACTAAATCGGCAATATGTGATTTATTTAACTATACAAATTGTTTAAAATTCTTTATTTACATTGTGTAAGCGCATTTTACATCCTGTAAATAATGTAAACATTTATGCATTTTTCTTATTTACTCTACTTTAATGCAAGAAATATGTATAATAATTGTTTAGTTAATTTTTAACACAAATTTTACATCATGTAAAAAAACATTTTTCATATATTACTTACAACAAATACTTAGAGAATATTTGACACAAATTATACATTGTATATATAATGTACTTTTATATTTTTCTCATTTTTGTATTAAACATTTATATTTTACATATTGCTATGTAATATGTTTGAAAATGATTTGAATATCTATGTTGGTTAAAAATCTTTGGTGTAAAATTTAAGCAACATGTGTAAACAGCCTAAAACCTAAATCTCTTTTTCAATATGTCTAATTGTCAATTATTTGACATGTGAAAACCATAAATGTCAAATAATTGCAGAAAAATATTAATTTAGCTTCATAAACCTGTAAAGTCGTATAAAAAATGGTATATGGCACTGCAGCTAACGTTTCCCGTCGCAAAAGACTAAGAAAAATATCACATCGACCGCATCTTAAGGCAAATTTCTAAAGCAGACCCAAAACAATCATTCACTGACATCCAACGTTAAATTTAACAAAAATTAAATGTGACATTATCTAAGCAAACTATTTCGAGTCGTATGGTGGCTTCATGGAAAAGTTAAAAACTAACTAAAGTTTTAAAAAAACGTCGTGTAGAATTTGCCATGTCTCATTGGAATTGTACAGCCTCCAAAGCACATATTTCAACTAATTAGCCGTCCAATTCCAATATTCGTTGTTTAGAAACTAATTCCACGTATTTATTATATTTTAAAATCGATCCCATTCAGTGCATTAATAAACAATTTGTTTGTTATTTTTTAAGCAAATTTAAATAAGTAAATAATGAAAAATTCTACAATATTTACAGCTGATTAATTTTCCAAAATTTAAATAAATTTCGCATAATTTAATTTGAAAATAAAGAACACAAAAGACTAAAGAAATCTTTGCTTAAGACGTTTAACTAACAAAAACAAAACAACTTTCATACAAAGAAAAATCTTTATACCAGACGTATGATTAATTTTAATTTCTTAGTTATTTAATATTACGTATACTCGTAAATATGAAAATAAGCAAAAATAAACGTTATGGCGGGTGTTTTAGTTTTAGTTGTTCCTTTGTTCTCTAATTGCTAAAATAAAAATAATATAAAGAATTTAAGGGGGGAAAAAATAATGAAGTCAATTGTTTTTTAAAACCACATTTACTTGACTTTTTTTCACTTTTTATATATTTGGCAATTTTAACAGCCAACAAGAACATATTTTCGATTTTTTGTACCCTCACATATTAAATAAGGGAAGCAAAGAAGAGAAAAGAAACGAAAAAAAAAACGTAAAGTACTACTTGACATCTTTTTGGCTTACGGAGCCAAACAATGAAAAGTCATTGAACACAGAGTTGTGAAAAAAATCATTTCTCACATACATATATTTGTTTGTCTATATATGTGTGTGTGCATTAAAGTGAGGGAAAATAGAGTTTTATATAAACGACACTTGAGTTTTAGCAAAAAATATTGCTGTTAAATAAAAAATCACACAAAAACAAAACGAAAATATAAAGTTAAATTGTAAAAATGTTTGAGTTAAACTTAAACACATTGCGAGTGCTGCTTTAAATTTCTCTCATGGACATTTCTCTGTGACATATGAAGTGGTCGTTTTCAGCATTTACACATATTTCACTTGATTTCATTTTATTTTTATGTTTTTTTTTTCATTTGCTGCAATTTAGAGTTTGAAAAAGAAATCAAAAAATTGCAGTAAATTGTAGTGGTTTAACACTTTGTTAAGTAGGCGTTTTTAATTACACTCTATGCTGTTGTGTTCTATCACTTTTTTTTGGTTTGTTTTGCTGCTATTAGTAACTGTAGCGGTGTAGCAATTAGTTGCTGTTTGGAAGAAATTTTATACCATTTTTTGTGTTCTAGGAGTTAATAAATGCTGGTAAAAGAGCAGAAAAATATAACAAGTAAATAACTACTTAATAAGTTATTCAAAATCGAGGTATTGGAATTTAAAATATACTAATAATGTGGCCCATATTTTAAGCAAAAAACATTATTATATCTTAACTGCTTCTCTGTTGATTGACATCAAATTAGTAATTTAAATATATTTAGTAATTTACTCAAGAAAAGTTTTTCAAGAATTGGATTTACTTGAACGCCTTCTTGATGTCAATTTGATATCTATGCAAACCATATTTTGACATCTTAACACTTTCACTTTTCATTTTCAAAGTTTTGTACATACATATATAATTTAAAGTTTATATAATCAGTTTTGTATGATGTTACATCAGAGCCTAAAATGATCATATGTGTTAGCAGCATATGTATTCAATTACATAGTTTTCTTTTACATAAATATTTGTCTTCTTGCCCTTCTTGAGCTGTCTTTCTTTTCCAACATAGAAATGTAAATTTTACCAATATTTTGTCTTCTTAAATAATTTAAAAAATTTTTTAAATTTGGTACATTTTGGTAAAATATTTTCGTACTGCAGTTTTTAGTAACTGCTAAATTTCAAAATTTAATATAAAGTCTTTTCTTAAAATTTTTTTGAAATCTTTAAAAGCACTTTAATTTGATACTTTTTTTATTAATGTTTGATATGCACCTTTTAAATTAGCTTAAAAAAAATATTTTGTTGCAAATAAAATGTCATCAAAAACGTTAGATTTTGTATTTAAATAGTGCTTTTTAAAAAGTACCTTTTTATGAAATGTGTGTAACTAACAATATTATTATTTAAAAAATGCCGTCAATTATATTATAAAATTACCTAAAATTCCATTCATTTTTTTGATCTACTTTAATGTTTTCCTTGATGAAAACTTTAAAATGTACTTTTAAATTGTACTATGGAAAACATTTTAAGTAGTACTTTTTGGACGAAGTATTTAGTACATTAAAAATATAATATTTTAAATCCTACTAGAAGTGTGTGTTAATCTTTATTTTTTTCAAAAAACAATTTTAAAAAGTAGCAACAATTTGGTATGTAATTGGTACCAAAAATTTGGGACTTTTTGAAAAATTTTAAAACGTACTTTTTTCATAAAGCAATACATACTTAATTTTATTATATATATTATAACGTTTGTGCAATTTTAGTGTTTTATTTCCATTAAGAGAAGATACTTCAAAAATTACTTAAATTTAATACCTACATTTTGTGTAGATTTTTAAAAAAAGTACCTCATGAACAATATCTTTAGTACCTACAAAATATTATATTTTAAATGGTAATAGCAGTGTCTAATATATTTTAATATTTTTCTTGCGATTTTCCGAGACAGCTTTTTGTCTTAACTATTGATTTTTTTATTTTCCTGTCGAAATGCAGTTCAATATTATAAAAAAAAACCAAATTGGAAATATGCTTGTTATTATTTCTTTGGAACAAATTAACATTTTGTAATAATTTAAACAAATTAAAAGAAATCTTATATAGATCACAAGATCATCAGTAGTTCGAGAGTAATAATTAACAAGTTTATGCTGTTTCAAGATTCGCATTATTGAAAATTAAGAAGCCTTTCTTATTATTTTTTCCTACACTGTATTAAAAAATAAAGTGGTTGCTGCGTAATTTTATACGAAACAAAATCCTTTGAAATCACTAAGAATTATTAATGCAATTTCAATTAGTAAATAGTCTAATAAAAATACAACAATTCCATTTAGATTTAATTTAATTTCAGTATGTTGCATATGCCTCAGTGGCGCATGACCACCTAAATTATAAAAATTTTATAATTTTGATTTTGAATTTAAGTGTCATTAACTGACACTTTAATACAATTTTAACTATTATATTTCAACAACTTTTATTATATTTTTACTGTTTAAGTAATATAACAACTATTAAAAACCCCAACACACCTGTTAAAAAAAAAAACTTTCAAACTTCATTTCAATATTCAATATTACCATCATAAAAATGCTATAAAAATCAAGTAAAACTAAATCTGCATTGGTGAAAAAACAATCATTTAAAGTTTAATGATGCTTAAACAAAGTAATTAAAATCTTCAACATGCAGCAAACGAACAAGTAAAATTTAAAAAAAAAGAAACAACTACTGCAACAAAAATAACAATAAAAAAGTGGAAATTAAAATGGAAACTAGCAATTATATTGATCTAGATAAAAAAATATTAAAACAAAGTCAGCAGCAGCAAAACCAAAAGACAAAACACAGCAATATAATGTTGCTAGCTATACACACATGTAGAAATATTTTACACATATAAATACAAGCCAACCCAGCAAGCCATATGAGTCCGAAAAGAGTCTTTTCTGACACCTTTTCCGGAACGTTCATGTTCTTTATGAGCCCAAAAAGCAATCATTATTGCTCCGAAAACCTTCAGAAAAGAGGGTCATTACATTCGAAAATGGTCTGTCAGAAAGAGCTCTTAGTTAATGACAGAAAAGAGTCTTTTATAAGGGGGTTTTTGTGGGCTCAGAAAGAGCCCATCATGTCAGAAAAGAGTCACTGCAATTTCAAATGCCAAAAATTAAAAGTTCACATTTATTATTATTTTTTAATGGTTTTTACTTAAACAAAAATGGAATTCATTTACATATAAACTAAATTAGAAATGGAAAAAATTAAATAAATTGTGTGTACAGTAAAAAAAATAAAATGGAATTCATTTAAATAAAATATAAAATGCTTTTTAGTTGGACTCTTTTCTGACTCCTTTTTCGGAGCGCTCCGAAATGCTCTTTAGTTGGACTCTTCTCTGACTTCTTTTTCGGAGGGCTCCTAGAATGGTATGCTGGGAATGTGCAAGAATGTGTGTGAACCTTGCAAATATGCTTGCAACACAACAACTATTGCTCTATCCATCAACAGTAAATGACACCAAAAGTACAGAGAAGAAAATAAAAACACAAAGAAAATTCAATTTGTTACATGTAAAACAAAAAAAAAAAAAAAAAAAAGAAAATAGAAACGATTTCAGGGATTCATTTTACATTACGACAGCAACATCGATTGGGGACAAGGAGAGTAGAGGACATCGAAGCCATAATGAAAATTGCCAGCAAGGACACTCAAAATTATATTGACATATACACAGACATACTTACACTTAGTTGCTATCAATATATTGAAGGATAATAACGTTTTTTTTTCTTCTTCTTATTGGTTCTTCTTTATCCTCTATCCACCAAACATTATGTTGTTTAAACTACTTTAAACAACATGGTGTATAAACATTAAGGAGGTTCTTATTTTGCACTTTTTAGATTTTCAATGCTTTCAAAGTTGAAAAATGTTCTGCAGATATTAAATCAAATAATGATGCCATGAAGTAAACTTAGTTAGACTAATGTCAAAGTACTGATTAAATTATAGAGAGTTCTTGAAAAGACAATAGCGGGATAAACATACATACACATAAAAAGAAAAACAATTACACCTAATTCTGTTTTTACACGGTAATTGGTTCCAGGAAAACCTGTGTAAAAAAAAACGGTGTAAAGAATACATTGATCGTATGCAAAATAGGTGTTTGGTTCTTTATATCTAAAACCTATTGAAATTAGTGAAAACAAGGATTTTTTTACAACAACTATTCAGGTTTATAATATTAAATTACATACATACATGTGTTCGAGTATGTACATATACAATATGTTCTTACACAAGTATAATTATTAAACAAAAAATGCACTCTAAGCTTAAGAGTGGAAGGCCAATGTAAGCGGCATGCGGCCGCTGGCGGCAATCAGCTTAAATAAACGTTTGTTAGTGTGTACATTGTGTAAAAAGAATTAGGAAAATGGAAATAAATTTTAATTTTTAACTAAACTTATATGTCACATATTATATACATGTGTATGGCAACATCGTGTTAAGCGGCAAAGTTGAACAAATTCTACTTCTGCCGTAAGCGGCCGCATGCCGCTTAAATTGGCCTTCCACTATAAAAGTAATGTAAACAAATGTAAAAAAAAGAATATATGACAAGTTCATTTGATTGTATGCACTAAAAGGGGATTCCCCTAAATTTGTGATCTAAATATATTCTGCAAAAATTGAATTTAACCGAAAAAATTGAAGCCAAAAGATGTTAAATCGTGCTAAATGGAATAAAATCTAAAATTTGTTTATTTTCAAACCGAGTTAATTAAAATCGTGTTAAAAAGGCCATATAGAAACAGATACCGTGTTTGCGGTATCGAATATTGTAACCAATGGTCAACTAGATTACGACCGCAACCCGTTTTTGTAGGCCAAAACCGAACCGAATTTAATATTCAGCTAAAAAAATCGTTATTCGCCGAACTATAAATTTCCACAAAAAAAAAAAAAAATATATATATATTCATTTAATTTTATAACTTGTTAGTGCCCTAAAGTACCAACACTAAATTGTTTACTTCATAAATCTAGTTTTGTCATCTTGAATGGAAAACAATTTCGTTAAATCTTTTACAATAAAATATAAATTTTTTTTATTCTAACCAGCAAAATCTTTACTTACAAATTAAGTTAAAAATTAATATGAAATTGTCAACCAGATGTACTAGAAAAAGTACTTATTTTTGTTCGCGATGTCCCAAAAGTAATCCTTTATAATTTTGCCATTTGCAACCAAAAAAAAAAAAAAAATATTTTATTTTTAGAGTTAAAAGTATTATAAAAATATGTAGTTGTAGACTTATTAGAATAAATAAACAAACTTAACAAATATTAACGTTGCAGTTACGCGTTCAAGTTATTTTTTGCACCTTCTGCTTATTAAAATTCTCAAAAATTTTAAGCTGTTCCGTAGACGGCAGCAATTTATTTTCAAAATGTCTTCTTTATATATATAATTTGGTTATTGGTTATTATTATATTACATATTTATAAAAAAGAAACAATACTACACAAACAATTATGACGCCAGAATGTTTACGAAAAAAAAACAAACAATTTGTTTTTTTTAAATTGTAATCAGCTGTTTTCTTGACTGTAACTTGAAACACACAATTGGAAAGAGAATTTAAAAGCAAACTCGTCTTAACAATGAAGGAAACCTGTCGACAAGTGTCTTCAAGTTACCACTTTGTCTAATATTCTGGTGACTTTTTGGCGACATTGTCAACAAAGGCGGCACAATGGTTATTATTAAACAATTATTCTTTCAATTGTGTACCCCGATACACGATAGTGTGCCGGGTTGCCGGTTCGATTCTCGCTAAAGACTCTGGTTGTTTTCTAATTTATTTTTAATTAGGAAAAGCCTTTTAGTATTTTATTTTTTTAATAAAACTTAGCAAAAAAAAAATGCATTTTCATTTTCTATTTTAGAGTGAAGACAAAAGTGGTCCCAAAAGAACTACTTAATCAGTATTGACGCAGTCTACTGGTAGATGTTCAATGACAAATGTCAATAGAAGATTACATTGGCTGGGGTACACCTGGTCAGTAGTGCTACTGACAATGTCAATAGTTAATCACTACAATTTCACACTTGGCACTATTCCCTACAGGAAGTTTTAAAAGTATGAATGTATTAGTGAAAAAGTGTGAGTGTATTAAAATTTGAAAGAGAAAACTTGATCGTGTAACCCTCAAGTAAAGAAACTTATTGCAAAATCGTCCTAAGAATGATTTATAATCTTATAATAACTTCTTTAAATCTATTTATTTGCAGTAAATTTGTTTGATTGTATAATTATGGCCTTTTTAAGATATTTATAACTAATTCTTTCGATATATAATTAGTAATACAAAGAGTGGCCAATAAGGCTACGAAATAATGAATTCTGGAAGACATTAAAATTGAGAATGTAAGTGAAGTTTATGCTGGGTATTAATCAAATTAAAAATTCATCTCATCTTAAAATTTCATAATGTATGTTTTTTTCTTCATAAATGTTTCGGCATTCGGTTAAAATAATCAAATTTTTATATAAAAAGCTTATATTTAATGCTGCTAATATCTTGTCCTCTGTAAATCATTTTAACGTTTTTTTCATATATTGCTTTTAAAATGTATTTACACACAGCCACAAGAGAGTTCAAAGCCATATTTTATCCATGTAGAAAAATGAATTGTTTTGAAGTGATATTTTAATAAATGCCTAATATATTTAAATGTTTTTGGATAAATAAAAAATTAAAACTTTTTTTTAATTAGAAATTTTTCAAAATTTAAAAATATTGAAAATTTAAAGAAAAATTTTTAAAATTTCATATAAAATTTAAAATCTCCTAAATGTTCAGCATTTGGTTTTTACAAGTTTTCGAAAATTTTTACAACTTGTTAACTTTGAATGTCGAAAAAGTGAAAAATAAGAACCGCCCTAATATACATATACATACACACACACACATATGCCACATGAGGTGATGAGGTCAACACTCTTAGGGGTACTTTGTCTATTTTGGTTGTCAGAGTGTGGGTTATTTTGCTGGTATGTTTTGAAGGATGTGTGTTTTAGTGCAAAAATGATTTCTGTTTCATGTGTCCCTTAAGGCGTTTTAACCTATATATCCCATAAATTGTTTTGGAGATTTTTTTGTTTTATGTTTGTATTTATTTATTCCTTGCAATTTTTCATTATGCTGCTTTTTTTTCTATTGCATGGTAAAATTGGTTTTTAAAGTAATTTATTAAATTATTTTTAAAGTTTTTAATAAGAGTTTCATGTCTCAGCTAAGAGAAAAAAGTCGAGTTGTACATGATAACAGCAATCATTTTAATATGTTAACAAGTTATTTAACAATATAGTAGTTACGGTTATGGCATTTAAGTCCTTCTACTTAATAACTACAATTATCAGGCATGTCAGATAATTCGATCGTTATAGTTATAGTGTCATTTCCGTATTTTCAAATCGATCTTTTTACTTTGCGTTCTCTAGATTCCGATCGATTTTGCTTATTTGCAAAAAAATTTTAAATCTCGGTTTTTAACTTCAATATGATACCGCTGTGTAACCAAAACAACCAACATATGATTTTTGTAATATGTAAAAAGTATAACAACAAAAGCGAACAAAAAGAGCGCTAACAAAGAAATTTTAAATAAAAGTGAATAGAATATTTTAAAAATGCCCGTTGCTGTTTTAAATGAACAAAAACGCACTTGAAAAACTACGAAGAAGAAATTTAAGGGATACATCTGATCCTCTGTCATATTCCAGTGCTGTGTAAATATTTTTAATTTTTGTAATTTTTTGACAAACATTTTTTTGTTGCTGATACCAACTTTAATATTTTTAACATTTTATTTAAATATCAATGAGATAGTTAAAAAAAAAACAATGAAATAATAAAATTAATTATTTAATTGCCATTAAAAAGTATGAGTTTTTTTCAGTATAAAATAATAAAAACAAGTAAGAAAGTATAGTCGCTCAAGCCTGACTATATAATACCCTACACCCAGTATATGTATAAAACAGTTTGTCAGAAATGGGCGCTATATGGTCATTCAAGAATTTAGTGCCATGGCTTTTGTGAACATAAATATTATGCTTGTTAAACGATATAAATACTTATTTGTGTTCAAAATTATTTGGATACCAAGATTTTTGAGAGAGTTATGCTCTTTAAAGAGATTTTCGGAAGTGGGCCTTATATGGGAGCTATGATCAATTATGGCTCAATCTGCACAAAATATAGATGTAATTTGGCTTCATTTGCCACTCATTTGTGGTAAAATTTGTTTGCATACTTGCATAATTCAAACATTTATGACCGTTAAACCTCTATTTCGTTTTGTATGGGGGCCAGGTGTAATAATGGACCGATTTTCAACAGTTGCAATCCCCTGTCCTGGGACCGAAAAAATATTATGTACCAAATTTTTTCGAAACATCTTTAAAATTGCGACTTGTACTCTGCGCACAAGCTTTACATGGACAGCTAGCTAGCCAGCCAGCCACCCAGCCAGCCAGACGGACGGATGGACGTACATTGTTAAATCGACTGCAGTGATTGTTGGACCAATATTTCTGGGCGTTACAAACATCAGCACAAATCCAATATACCCTCCCCACTATAGTGGTGTAGGGTATAAATAACAATTCCACTTTAGAAGTCTAAAGTGGTTTCATTCCAAAAAGAAATCGTTTTTCGTTGTCTAAAGACTCAACTTAAGAAATTAAAACCACTTTCGATCGAAATTGAATTCTGTGAAATATGATTATTATAAATATGTATGTGAAGCGTAACTGTAGTGTGATTAACGCAATCATATAATTAATAACAGTGTTCATAATATTGTTAAGTAATTTGTTATCATATTGGTACTATTGCCGTGTATATGTACAATTATAATTTTTCTTTTCAACAATACAAATAATTACAGTGATCATAATATATATTTTGTTTTGTACTTTTATTAATTTATTGTATCTTCATTAAAAATGTATATCAAATCTTATATTTAAAAAGTTTCAATTATAAGTCCAACCAGGTGACGGACGAAAATTGTTTGACCATTGTTTATTTTATTTATTAAGTTGGCATTCTTCCTTCTTGTCTTCGGCTCAGCTCCGCTGTATCCTTTTTTCTTAGTCTAATATAGCCACTATTATTTAAAATGTTGCGGGCTAATGGGTTTGGGTGTAGTTGCAGCTTTTTTAAGTGTTTTTCAGCATTTTCTTGGATCTCAGTTTTTACCAAAGGCACGCTTAGGTCTTTATGGATAATGGAATTATTTATATACCAGGGAAAAATTGTAATCATTTGTAGCAATTTCTTTTGGCGTCTTTGAATTCTGTCTACATTTAAAGCTGTATTCCATAACACCATATAGTTTTTATAATTGAGTTGTAAAGTAAGATTTTTTGATCTAAACTTGGCTAAGAGTTTCTGCCAATGAGCCAATTAATATGGATTAATTTCAATTTCATTTGAGTCAATTTCGCATCTATATGGGATTTACATGTACAGGAGTCGATCGAGGTGTATACCGAGGTATTTAACTTTGGATTGTTGTGTTATTGCTTCCGAAGGATATTCTTTTTATTTTACTCAAATATATTTCGACTGATTTCATTTCTTTTAAAAACAAATGTTCCAAAAACAAGGCTTTATAAAAAAAAAGCTTTTTTAATGTGGCTGGATTTACCATAAGTTAGAATATCTCAAGTGCATCTAGATTGGGATATATTCAGCTGGGCTTTAGCATGTACATAGCATAAGTAGCAAAGTCTTTGCAGAAAATTGCATTATAAAATTGAAGAATTTCCAACAAAATTTAAAATGTTAAAATAAATTTTAAGTAGTTGCTTTAAATCTCTCTCTATCTCTAACAAATATTGAGCACATTTACCCTTAAAAAAAGGAACAAAAAAAAGAACAAAAACTAAAACTAAAATTCAACAAATGCCAGTTCATTTATGTTGTAGTGAAAAACTAACAAAACACATTCATGCTACAGCATTTTTACGCTGTTTGTCATTCATTGAGATGTTCATGGATTTAGACGTTGATGCCCTGAAATTGGGCCATAAAACAACAAAACTAGAACAAAAAACTAAAATTGTACTATAGCAAAAGAACAGAAGAAAAATATAAAAATAAATAAATTTGAAATGAAAAAAAAAAAATTATATAAATAAAATCCGCTTAGACTTGCACGTGTTTGTGTTGTTGCATATTTTTTGTGTTAATAAAATATTTTTAACATGTACTTTTTTTTTATGAAAGTCTAAGCACGTTGTACACCATTTGCAAAAAAGAAACGAGTTTTCTACTAATTAACATTAAAATTTGAAACTGAGGATCTACTGAAACATTTTTATTTAGTAACCACGCAGAGAAATATAGAAATATAGTTGTAATGATCATTGCAATCATTTTATTATTTAGACAAGTTTTTTGTAACAATATCATAATCAATATAATTATTTATTTTATCTGTAAATGATTCAGCTGATGTTTAGTCTGTAGATAATTGCGACCACCATAATATGTTAAATCACCATTTACATGATTGTAGTAATTATTATTGATCAAGCACAACTATGTTCTTGTTCGCCCAATGCAGTTGGAAATTTCTGGTTTCTTCGCTTGAAAATTGATTTGGAAAAAAGCCTAGTGCAATATTAAATGTTTAACTTTAAAGTTCTAATTTTTGATGATTGTAACTCATTGTTTTATTTTCCTGATGATACTTACCGATGGTATGCGAAATATTGAAAAACAAATAAATAAGATAATTGATTATAACACAGACCTTGAGCCTGATTATTTACCTAATTTATTTAAAATTTCAAAAGGTCGAAACAAAAACATTTCGTTAAAAAAGCCTAGCTCTTGAACAGTAGCCCCAAAGTCTTTTGTCTTTGGAAATGGTGTTCCAGTTTTCTATCAGGACACAATGGGGCAGAAAACAAAAAATTTTTGAAAGAAAACTGTCATTTTAATACAAATATAGACATGTCAGATATAAATATAGGAAGATTAATTTAAAGTTTACTCTTTAATGTAAAAAAAAAAAACACATTTAAAATGCAATTACATGACGGTATCTTTATTAGGACAAGAAAGATCACTCGCTATTTCTTTATATTTCAAAGATGGTCGCGACGCTTTGAAGGTAATCAGAAGTTTCTATATGCTAATACTCTTGGTAGCATTGCTACCAGTAACTCGAGAATGACAACAGTAAGTAAGTAAGAGTAAGTGGGTCATCAATATTAAAAAACATAGCATTATCATGCACTGGACAGACAGCATTTGGTTGGTCTGAAAAGTTAGCCAAGAAAATTTTCTTCTACCAATAATAAATATGTTTCAAATATGCTTTAAATATGTTTTACCTAAAGTAAGATAATTATTTTTTAACATAGCGCAAAGTAATTTTGCATTGTAGATAAACTACATATGTAGTTGTAAGTAGTTAGTTAATACAAATTTAAAAACTTTGTAGAAAAATAATCCAATAATTCCCAAAAAAAAAAAATATTAAATGAAAAAACAAAAAATTTAATTTTGAAAATTTTTGCTCCGTTAATGAAAAATCAGTTAATGGGTACATATATTTAGAACGTACTAAAATAAATAAAATTGTTTTCTCTTGAGAATTCCCTGCTTTGAAATTTTAGAACAAACAGCATAAATCTGGAAATTCCATACCAAATGGGTTAAATTTGGAAGGTTCTGTTAAGTACGCCTATTCAAATTTGGACTCATTTTTATAACCTCCACAACCACTAGTGGTGGATGAGAGTATAAATAAGTTTATCATTTCGTGTGTAACATTGAGAAATATATTTGTAATATATTATTGATCCTTATGAAATTCCAAGTCGATTGAGCTATCTTTTTGTTTGTGTAAAACACTCTCACGTCCAAAATACATAACCAACATCTATAAAGTTTACAAAATAACATTTATAGTTCTCCTAAGCAGTTTGTTATTGAATTTCAGTACAATCAGGGCATTACAAGTAGAGTTATGCATAAAAATCCGAGACAACCTCAAAAAAATTATATTTTTCGCATATTTTTTTTTTTGCTAGTTTGTTTAAACATTTTGCAGATAAAGTCATGCAATTTGACACAAGTTATTGTTAGAATAAATGAACATGTTCCATGATTTCTAATAGCCAACATGAAAATTTCTTTCCGAAGCAAAATGGTACATAAATGTCTTTAAAATGACAATATCAGTACAAAATTTATGCCGTAGGTCATACGGCAATTAATAATAGGCAAAAATTTAGTTTTTAGCATGACTCTATAGGGTGATCCATTCAGCGTAGCCGCATTTCCTGGCCCAATCACGCCTCCGAACCACAAGCTCTTCATTCGTGGACATACTCAGCATGCATAGACTGCTCTACAATTGCTGTTGGATTTTCAAAAGCCCAAATGTGGCAATTTTATCCCCAAAACTCTTGTTAGCCGTCTCAGAAAGACGTTTATGTTCAGCGAAAATATCACAAATCTTACGAAATGTAGCTTTTAGAGATTCAACATTTTCATAGTGAATTTTCTAGTGAAATTGAATTCATTGTAACAATTGTCAAAGTTGCTATTACTACTGATGTCTTAACAAGTAAAATGTTAAAACTTTCAAGTACATAATTCCAATAGGGCCCTGTTGGTAAGGCTGTTTTGAATATAAAAAAAAATTCACTGGCGATTTAAAATTAAAAATGTCTGGTTAGCCTTAGTTACAAACCCAAATATTAACTGCCGTATTCATAAAAAATAAAGTAGGTTTAAAGTGAGCTTTTAGACAAAATTTTCATACAAAATTATCTTAAAATACATTTGAGTCTACTTTAATTTTTTCTGAATTAGGGCATTAAACTTTCTAGTTTCCATACCAAGCGTTTACGCGTTTCTCGCGTTCTAAACAACTGTCAAAAAAGTAGAATCAATGTAGTCGTATATTTTAAGTTACACACTTAAAAGCGTAGGAAGCGCTGACGCTTGAAAAGCGAAAAGTTCGTTTACTTTCTACTTTTGAAAGTGTCACAGTTGAAAAAACATTTTTTATATGAAATTGACAAACAAATCGATAAAAAAAACTTTATATAAAAAATAAATCAGGTAAGCTTACGACATCACCTCCGGAAGTACACATGTATAGATATATAAAATAAAAATTATTGCCGCGAAAAACCTTCAAAAAACTTGAAATACTTGACGCTAAAAACGTTTAGAAAACTTTAGAGTTGTGGACCTCCAGCTTAGGTTAAAAATGTCAGAAAAATTTTGGCAAAATATTTTAATACTGACCCACTGTGCTGCAGTGTAAATCGTGTAAATATATCCATGTTTAAACAATGTTATACATACAAGTATTACAAGCTATCTAACACTCTCGTACACACACACATGTTCTTCGTATGTTGTTATATTTAATCCACATGACGATGAATGATATCGTTTTTATAAACTCTTTGTGAATATTTAAAGATGAATTTTATATTTCTATGAACACAAAAAAAAAACAAAAACAAACAAAACAAAATATTACAGAAAGTAAATGCAATACGATGCAATGTTCTGCGCTGCTTTTCGATATGGGAGGTGCGGCGATGAAACATGTTAAAAATGGGATGAGAGTTGAGTTATATGTATATGTATGCAATGCATTTTGTGGCAGCCACAATTTAGTATGTTTCTATTTTGTTGCCATCTCATAAGCAAACAGACATAGTCAGGGCACATGTCATATCCTGACGCACAGAAACAAACCAAAGACACACAGCAATGTCTGGAGGGTAAATAAGCGAGCAAAATAAGAAAGAATGTGTTACCGACTAAAAAAAAATGTAATAACTGAAAGATACAGCTGCATTTTTAGCACTCCTTGCTGTAGTTGTCCTGTATGTTTGCAACTTGATGATGATAATGATTGACATTTAAATAAATTTGTTATGAATTTAAAATTTTGAGGAGAAAATGTTGATAAAACAGTTGAACATAATTAAAACGAACTCGTTTTATAGATGTAGATGAAGTTTATTGTTTTTTTCCAACAGGAGCATATTGGAATAACATGACACATCAGTAGCAAAAGCTTTGACAATTGTTACATTCAATTTAGTTGCGCTTGAGAATTCACTATAAAAATGGTGGATCTATAAACGCAATATTTCGTAAAATTCGTGATATTTTCGTTTGACATTATTGTTCTTTTGAAATCGTTGATAATATTTGGGAAACTATTCCATCTTTCTCTTCATGTCGTCTTCAGCCGTAAGATTAAACTTTATCCATTTTGGACATAGCGACTGTTCCATAGCGATAAATATTCATTAATGACGTCATCAACTTTGGACTGTGAAAGAGATGTTGAAAGCTTATTCCAAATTCGCTTCTCATTGCCAAAAATCTTATTGTTGTAGCAAGTTTTGCTTCTTTTGTAATAGCTGTCACACGATGAGCTTCCTTTAGAAAGGGACCTATCACACGTAATATATATGAAAACGTTTTCTTGTTCATTCGGAAGGTTCTCTGAAATCTTTAAAAAATAAATTAAAAATACAGTAAATCTCCTAAGTAATTTAAAAAATTATGGCCTATAAATTCACTGTGAAAAGCTACACTTCATAAAATTGGTGATATTTTCGTTCAACCAAATAGTCCTTCTGTGAACGCTATTTAGAATTTGGTCAATAAAATTGCCACATTTGGGTTTCGAAAATCCAAGCACAACTCTTAAGAAGCCTTTACATACTGAACATGTCACAGAATAAAGCGCAATGTGGACTGGAGGAGTGTTTATGCCATTTTATTCCAGAAATTCGATTGGTGTATTGACCAACAGCCACCAACATTTTTCGACATAATTTCACTGAAATCAGCTGTTAATTGAACGCCCCGATTATGCGATTCAATACCACTGGATTTTTTTGTGTCTGACTGTGTTAAAGTTAGAGTCCCCTACACCACCATAGTGGGGAGGATTCGATTTGTGCTGACGCTGGCTTGCTTTACATGTAAAGTTTGTGCGCAAAGTAGAGGTCGCAATTTTAAAGATATTTTGATAAAATTTTGTACCTGATATATTTTTGGCGCAAATACCTTCTTACTTGTTATACCCTACACCACCATAGTGGGAAGGGTATATTGGAATTGTGCTGATGTTTGTAACGCCCAGAAATATTGGTCCAACACCCACCTTAAAGTATACCGATCGACTCAGTATAACTTTCTGAGTAGATTTAACGATGTCCGTCTGTCCGTCCGTCCGTCTGGCTGGTTGTCCATGTAAAGATTTTGCGCAGAGTACAGGTCGCAATGGATGGGATTGAAACTGGTAAAAATCGGTCCATTATTTCACCTGGCCCCCATACAAATGTCCTCCTTGGTATCCAAATAATATTGAACCTAAATATATTTCATATGCATGCAAATAATACGGTACAATTTTATTATAATCGGTCCATAATTAGTTGTAGCTCCCATATAAGGCCCAGTTTCGAAATTCACTTTAACGACCATAAATTTCTTAAAAATGTTGGTATCCAAATAAAATTTGAGACAAATAAGTTTCTTATATACAGAAATAATGACACCTAATTTTATAATGGCCGGTCCATAATTAGTCGAAGCTCCCATATAAGACCCTCTCCGTAATTCACTTTAAGCTCCATAAATCTTTTGAAAGTATTTATATCAAGATAAAGTTTAGCACATATAATATCTATATTCATAGATACCATGACACTAAATTTTTGGACGATCGGTCCACAATAGGTTATATCTCCCACATAACGCCCATTTTTAAAAAACTGTTTTATAAATATACTGGGTGTAGTGTATTATATGGTCGGGCTTGACCGACTATACTTTTTTTCTTGTTTTTAATTTATAATTGTCAAAAATTATAAGAAAACGTTTATGTAAGAATTTATTTATGTGAAAAACAAATCAATTTATTTTTTGACATTTGCCGCTTTGCCGCACACATTTGCCTAACTACAAAAACTATAAGCGGCAAAAAGAACAGCTGATTGCGGCCGCATAAACATTTGAATGATTTATATTTATATTTATATTTATTTTGTTCTTGTTGAAAAACCTTTTATAAAAGTTTTAAAATACCAAAGATATTTTTCAATAACTCTGCTCCTCTATGTGTTGGTGGTGTTTGAACTCAAATATAGCACATTAAAATTTGACTTTATAATCACAATGAAGCTTGTTTAATCATTATTTTTAAGCACAATTGTTAGTTCGTTAAACTAGAGCTTCATAGTAAAAACTTAAAAAAATAAACTTAACAAAATATTTATGCGACTGGTGATGAAATGTTTTGCTCTAAATTACTTTTTGGTCTCCCCTCTTCAAAAACGACAGGTTTATTTATTTAAACAGCAGTTAAGCATTTTGTATTCATATTATAACTTAATTCCTTTAAAATATTTTATTATATTCTATTCTATTATATTCTATTGTATTTTTTCTCTTGTATGTTTGAATTTTAATTGTTGTTTATTTAAATAAATGAATTTTTTTTAGTTGGCATTTTAGAAATTTTGCTTTTACTTAATGCCGTCATAAATCTTTTACTTCTAAAGGCTTCTAAAGTTTTTCTTGTTTACTTAAAGCTTCAATTGCAAAACAAAAAGTTCAAGGTCTTCGATTTCAATTTTTGTTTTCCATAAAAGCGCCTAAACTCACACTATATTCATTTGTTTATTGCAAGCGATTTTAAATATCAAGCATTTGTTTAGGTGTGTGTAAGTGTGTAAGGTACCCTGTAGATCTTGGCATTAGCTTTGAGTTGTCTTAAGTTTTAGCTAAAAAAAAAACAGCAGTGGTCGTGGGTATATATGGGAGCGAGATAATAAATTTAAACATCTTGCAATATATTTTACTTTAAACTACTAATGAATTTCTATTGAAAAATTATGTATGTACTCGTATGTATATGGAAATTATACAGAACCCCATAAAACCTATGTATGTGACAACTTTGACCCACTCAGAGTAGTAAAACAATTAATGTTTTCATGGAGAATGGCTTTCGAACTTCTTCCTTCAAACTATTAGTTCTAAAATAACTGTTTATTATTATTTTATGTTTTTCATTTTAGTTCCTTAGCGTCTTAATCATCCCATTTTAACAATAACATTTTTCTTTAGCTATTTTTGTTTCACCCAAAACTGTTTAGCAAAATTTGTTTTAACACACAAAATTGGCCACATTAAACAAAAACTCCATTAAAATGCACTCTAGCGCACATATTTAAACTGCACTCTATAAACATGAGTCTATATTTTCTATAGTTTAAATGGTTCATTAAAAAACAAAACTCTTAAACTAACTAAATTCATTTAGATGCATAAACATACTTACAAACACTCCCCTTCTTGTTTGTAGTCGGTTTAAATTTAGAGCACACATACTTTTGCTAGTAAATAAAGGGTATTGCAACAAGAAATTTGTTGTGATAAAATAAAATGAAAACAAGTAAAAGTTTATATTCAGCTGTGCCGAACCTTCTATACCCACCATCTATCTATATATCAGTAATTTCATTTACGAATATGTTATTGATTGACTATCTGCAAAAGGGTAAAGCAATAAATTCAGAGTACTATTGCAACATTTTGGATCAACTAATTGTAAAAATTCTAGAAAAACGTCCTGGCTTACAACAAAAAAAAAAAAAAAATAATTCATTAAGACAACGCACAATGGCTAAAATCAACGAATAAAATTACGAGTTGCTTGACCACCCAGCTTATTTTCCTGATTTAGCTCTCAGTGACTTTTACCAGTTCCCAAATCTAAAAAACTTCCTAGTTGGCAAGCGTTTTACCTCAAATGAAGATGGAATTACAGTATTTGAATCAAGGGATAGAATTGCTAGATAAGCGTTGGACTAAGTGTATTGAAGTTTAAGGAGATTATATTAAAAAATTAAAATGTTTTTGAAAACTTAACTATTCCCTTTCTGTGCTAGGCTAAGAAGTTTCCGAACCGCCCTCGTATGCATGCTTCAAAGAAATTTGTGTTAAATTTGGTATCTATTTGTATTTTTTTTTTGGGGTATTGCAGTTGTTCTCCGAAATGAACCTTATAGTATGAGAACTGCGGCCAATTATGGACTGATCTTCACAAAATCCAATAGTAAAATTTTTACTTATTTACTCATCGATGAAAAATTGTTGTTCGATATCGATATTTATAAGATATTTACGAAGTTTAACCTGCTTTTCGGAAGCGGTCCCTTTATGGGGGCTATGGTAAAATATAAACCGATCATCACAAAATTCCGTACGCTGATTTATGTATATGTGTGGATTACGTCTGTCAACTTGATAGTGACTTTTATGTGAGATTTATGAGCATTTGAGTTATATTCTTATAATTTCGATGTTGTTTTAAACCAACCGGATATCAGATCAAACTGGACCGATTTTGCTCCTTTTTAATAACACACAAATAATGTTTGGGAGAAAGTGTATTGTTCTAAGTTTTTTTTCGAGGCCTTATTGTGCCTTCAACAGAAGTACAGACAGACGGACGGACATGGCTAGAACGTCTAAGAATGTTACAAGCACCCGGTTTGGGTTCTTTGACCAATATTTCGATTAGCTACAAACGAAATCTTTTTGGTGGTGCACATGGTTGTGGTAAACATAATTTAAGAGCAACATATTATGATAAGATTTATGATTGTAGCCAAAACATATGAATATAAGATGAATATAAGTGTCATGAAATATCATATTATGATCAATTATCATCATATTATTTTCTTAGTAATCATAATTTGATATTGTAACACCATATTATATCCCAATGTAATCATATAATTGTCATACATGATCATATTATGACCCAAGGTAACCATATTATAGTTTAAAGTAATCATAATATGTTATAAAGCAATCATATTATGTTCTAAAATAATCATATGTTTTAAAATAATTATAATATATTCTAAAATAATCATATTATAATATATAATAATCATATTGTGATCCAAAGTAATCATATTATGATCGTACTTTATCATAACATGTTAAATTAATATCATTTTATTTGTACTATTTATCATATTCTGATTTTATAAGAATCATAATTGTATTGCAAGTTAGTTAAGATAGTTACTAAAGGTAGTTAATTCTGACAATTATAAATTAAAAATGATATCGAACAGTTGTCCACCACGATCACTTATATAGATGTTGGTTGTTTTATTTGCAATCTTATTTTGGAGGTCTATTTCGTTAATCACGTCATGTTTTTGAGTTGTAAGACTGTAATTGATTTAATTGGTTCCGCATGGACTCTAGCTTTAACATAGCCCCTCAAAAAATAATTCAATGTTTTTAAATCGTGGATTATATTTTTGCTCTTGCTGTGTATTTTGTTAGTGTAGAGCAAAAATATGCTAAACCTTTTTGCAAATGCAATGATGCAATACCATTTGCACAAGATTGTAAATTGCGCTATTGTAACAATTCTCATGGCTTCTTCTACTGCTATGTGGCAAAGGGTAAAATGTCGATTTTATCATATTATTGCAATATGCCCCGTTCGAAATCAAAGTTCTTGATGTAAAACTTTTTACATGTACAAATAACTATGTATGTATGTGTGAAAGTATTAGCATTTTGTGATAAAATGCAAACTTTATAAATTTGGCAAAGAATAAACAAATATCCAATTACTACATACATACATACATATGTATATCTATAAAATACCCTTAAACCCTTTTACTATAAATAATTTAAAAGTTTAGCTCCAAATATAAATTCAAAAATTTCAAAGGCAAAATTGTAGAATTTAAAATGCAAAACGAAATGAAAAGTGCGTAAATTATAATGTCATGTGAAGGCAAACAACAGTGCAATGCAATGCAATGTCTGCTTTGCATAAATACACAAACAAAATTGTACATTTGTAAAGGACCCACATCGAATATCTGCAAATACTGTGGCATTTTAACACACAAACACACTTGTAATTAATATCATTTAAGAGTATTTGTGTGTAAGTCTTTTTGTGCAAGGATATTTGTGTGTGTGTGTGTGTTAATGTGTATATTTGCATGAGGTCAATACAGCATTAACATTCAAGGACACTTTTTATACAAAACAGATTTAGTTTATTTTTGGGTGGATGACTTCGAGCACGTAAATTGTGTGTTGTGCTTGCTGTTATGTGCTGTATTTGGGAGAGTAAGCGGGAGCTTGCATATGCAGATGTGTATGTGTAAGTGGATAAATAATGTTGTTCTTGACAGTTGCAGATTTAAATGTATGCAGCAGCAACAACAGTAGCGTCAACAACAATGACAAGAGAATATTTTACAAATAACAACAGCAACACTGTGATTGTAAGTTTTGTGTTTGGCAGTATAAGTTCCAAAGGAATGTAATATTTTTCATAAATTTATTTTAAGTCATTGCGTACTTTGGAAATAGTAGAATTTATCTAGAACGTGGCGTTATAATTTACGCATTTTTTTGAATTGCCACAAAATGAAGAAATCGTAACAATGTTTCATTTCTGATAACATCTACTAAAAGATGTTTTGTGTTTTCCAATATATTAGCAATAAACAAGGGATGCAAAACGCGACAAAAAAATTTTCAAATGCAGAAATTGGAAAATTCAAACATACGTAAATAATTTTTTTTAAAGGCTTGTATCATGCTGAAATATTTGTATTGTTTTTCAGCTTTCAATATAATTTAGCATGCGACATATTTGACCTTGAGTTTATATTAATCATAAAGATATGGTCAAATTTGGCAAATATTTGACGAAAAAGACGTAACCACTAAATAAAATATATTTGAACTCGTTTATTTATTAAAAAAAACTTTGTTTATTTAGGATAGGACACAACAAATATTTAGTTTTATTTTATTTGATGCTGTTTAATATTGCAAAACTCTTGTAAGTGCGTTGTTTAGTTCATGAAAGTTCAACAAAAAACGGTATTTATTTATGTTATGTTTTATGGTTTTTATATATTGCTTCAAAAGTGCTTCAAAAATATTGTTGATATTTCAGTAGTAGTAGGTTATTGCTTGTTGCAATGAATTCAATTTCAAATACAAGCCGGCTGGTTTTTCTGCAAATACAATTTTTTTACACCAATTCCATTTTCATTTGTCTGGATACGTCAACAAACAATATTAAAGCACTTGAGCTTCTGGAAATTCAAGAGCAATTGTTGAGAAGCCTTTGCATGATGTTCAGCATCACTATATGGATCCAATATGTGGTCTGGAGCTGTGACTAGACTAAATTTTGACTATAAATGCGGTAGCAGAGACTAATTTCACAAAAGACTGGCCATGCACCCCAGGGGATTTCAACAGTATTCTAGAGACCTTTAAGTACTTTTGGTAATTAAGAAATTTAATCGTGTTTGAGCAGAGAAAATTTATGTTTAGGGGAATTATATTGGAATTACTTTACTGTTTCATTTGAAGACCCTGAACGTAAGTTTAGAGCCCCTGGGGATTAAGGCGGTACTCTAAATGCGAAATATATAAAATGGAAAAAGAAATCTTAAATATGTTTAAACTTATGCAAAAGGCGTTTTCATAGAGCAGTTCTGAATATCATACGCTATTTATTGGTTGAATTTATTTTGCTTACATTTGATTAAATGTATAAGACGTTGTCCGACAAGTGGAAGTTAAATAATGCCAGCTTCCAGGTGTCACTGAGTTTCATTTAATATTTCATTGTATTTTGATTTGATAAAATTTCTGATTAACGAAAACATACTTTAGTGTTCTTTGCCAAGGTTCTTGCGGCAGACAAAGCAGTTGGCCACAAAAATGTAAAATAATGATGGCATGCATTTTGCACATCTGATGGCCAAATGTTGATGATTTGGTTGCTGTTGCACATCCAATCCCTCTTTCATTATTCCCTTTAACAAAATGCTGAAAATTAGGTCAGCACCCACCTCACATCGAGTAGTTACAAGAAACATATGGCGTTGCAACTACAAATAGTTGCCAAAAACACTTTCACACATACCACACAAAACGAATAGTTGTGGGTTTTTTGTTTAAAAATAAATAAAAAAACGGCAAATACAACTAAGGCAAAGCAAATAAACAAACAAACAAACAAACAGTTCAAGGATAAATTTTGGCATTTATAGAATTTAAAGGATTTCTCAGTTTCTCAATTCCTCTCGACTTAAAACGGTAGTAAATAATAATACAATCTGAAATCAAAACCTTAGAAAAATAATTCAAAAAAAAATCTATTGGCATTTCAAGTTTAAAACTAGAAAATCTGTGAAATATTTATTGATACTCAAATACTACCAATAATATCAAAAAAAAAGAAAGAACAATATAGAAATACAAACACATACTCTGCTGGTTTAGCTAAAAAAAAAACAAGTGAACAAATATAAGTATCTTATGGATAGAAAATACATACTACCATTTTGTTAGCAATTGTATCTGTATTTGTATCGGTTTAACTTTACTAGATATTTTGGTATTTTGCATATTTGTTTAGCAGACTCTAGATTTTTTTCTATATTTGTATATTGCTGCTTTATTTGATTGTTGTATCGTTTTGTCGGATTATTGATTTAGTAGAATACGAGAAAAAAGCCAACATCTGTGCTATGGGAACTAGCAAAATTTAGCACCTGTTAGATATTTTTCTTTTTTGCCATTTGGTTTTTCATTTTCAATGCAAATTTATTGCGGTGAGATTTTTGTTTGTTTGTGTGTGTGTGTGTTTTGATTTCCTTTTTTTTCATTTCCATTCTTTGTTTTTGTTGCCTTTTTGGGTTCCATTTTATGATTTATTCATTTTGTTTTTAAGCTGTGTGGTGGCATTTGGCATTTTCAAGCTGTGTGAGTGTTTTTTTTTGTTTGTTTTCTTTTAATTTTTTTTTTGTTTTACGAATGTGTGATTTATTGAAAGTTTTATGACTGAATGACACGGAAATTGTTGTTCATTGAAAATGTGTGTCCAAATGTCGATGAAAATTTCATTAGCATTTTGTTGGGTTATTTTTCTTGGTACTTAATTGAACGTATGAATAATTGACTAAATGGTATGTACATTTTTGATAGTCGTTGACAAACTGTTTGCAGTGTTTTGATGAATGTTTTAAAGGAATTTGTGTGAAATGAAAAGAGGAATAACGTTAAGAGTATGAAAATGTTTACATACATAATTATAAAGATATGGTCACACATTAAAAATATTTACTCTAAAAAGCGTAACCACTTGTTTTAGCACACATTTTTTTGACGTTGTTTACTCTTACAAGAGTTTCGCAAGATCAAACAGCATCAAATACAATAAGTTTTTTTTTTAATAAATAAACGAGTTCAAAAATATTTTATTTAGTGGTTACGTCTTTTTCGGCAAATATTTGCCAAGTGTGACCGTACCTTAATTTCTAATTCAGTGATGACCGTTGCATAGCACAATTGTGCAGATAACATTTACACGTATTCTTACCCTCTTTCGTTTAGTCGTCGATGAGACAGAGACGAATGCACATGAATCGGATGACTACATATTTTTTTTTCCTTATTTTTTTGGTCATAATTGCCCAGCAAACACACGTGTTTCATTTCAAACTAATGATGATATGCAAACAATATTTTATGATAAATAATGCATTTGGTAGCATACAATGCCTTTTATGTTATCAAAGCTTTAAAGAAAAAAAGGGAATATGTCATTAAAAGACATAGTAATATGAATAATTTTAATGGTATTGAAAGGGCAGACCTTTTTAATAAAAATAAAAACATTTATTTGGAAAAAATAAAAGAATGATTGATATCAGTGGACCAGAACAAAGTAAAATTAGAAAATATAAAAATTCAATTGAAACTATCAAAGTTAATAAGTTTGGACATTGTTAAGCCTGGAAGACCATTTTCTGATGGGATATTTATTAAAAATATGTTTGGTAAAGTTTTGCAAAAACTGAATTATAAAAAAAGTTTTTAGAGTCTCTTTCTTTGTCTCGCAGTAGCGTAGTACGGCATATTACTAAATTTGGAGAATTAGTAGAATCCATTATTAGGGAAAAATTAATAAATTGTGAATTCGATTCATTTTGTTTAGATGAAAGTACAGACATCAATGATCTTTGCCAACTTGTCATATGTATTCGATGCGTAGATCTTGACTACAATATTTTGGAAACCATGTTTTCTCTTGCAACCGTTGATAGAAACATCACAGGCAAACTCTTGTTTGATACTGTTAGTGATAAGCTTATGCATTATGTTTCAAACGCTTATCTTTGTGTTTGCTGGGTAGCATTGTCAACTCACTAATGCTAATAAGCATGAATACATCCACAGTTTGAGCTGTGATCACCTCTGTTCTAATGTCAAAATTGCTCCAACTAACAGGATTACAAAACAAATTATTTAGTAAATTGGTAATCAGCTGTAGCAATTAACTGAATTATCCAATGTGGTATCATATATGGCTAACGTCTCACTGGAAGACAACAAAACCTTCTCAAATTTTAAAAAATACGATAAACAAGAGAATAGGCAACAGAAACTTACATCCTATGAGAAATCCAAACCAGGTGGGTTATTTTGTAACTCGTTTCGAAAAGAAAATCGTTCCATATTGTATAGTTCAGTTGAATTAATAATGACATATATATCTATACTCAGAGGATCAGTTAGTATGATCAATGGATACACAAAGTTGAAGGCTCATGTGGCTCGCATTGAATAAACTCTGAATGCTCTGAATCTATGCCATGATTATTCATTTAGTCGGATTAGAGACGACCTTTTTCATATAAACACCATGTCATAATACAGATGGCAAATACAAAATCGTTAAGAAACTATACTAACGGAGCTAGGTTCTTGGTTTTTAATTAATCTATTTTAAGCGCTGGATATGAAAATAGTTTTCTAGAGACCACCTTGTTCGTAGTAGAAAAGGTTTTAAAATATATGTTCAAACTCATGGAAAATTGATTAAAATTTCTCAAATGACGACCCGGAGTACCCCAGGTGTCTGTTTGTATTATTTTAAAGAGTTGTAATGGTTCTACGCAATTTTTCGTTGAGTTGGCTATTTTAACTTCTAAGTAAAGGGGAAGTCCAAACTCGAATCATATGTTTTAAAATATTGATTTAAAAATTTCAAATGAAGTCTGTTTGTAGCATTGTAGCATTATGCTGGATTATTTTAAACTATTGATTTTAACTTCTCAAATGATGGTTATTGTGTATTTCGATTCAAATAGAAAATCGTTCGAATTTATATACTTTTTACATTGTCTTTTGAAAAATCGAAATACACAATCACCCCACAGGAATAACCCCAGGGGTTTGTTTGGTTGTAGCAATGTAATAATTTGTGATGCTAAAACGCAGTAAGTATGCTGTGTTTATTCGTTAACTTTTAAAGCAATAAAGAATATGTTCTACATTTAAAACAGTTGCAAATGAAAGGCACAAGACCCCTAGGGGATCTACAGTGTTGCATTGTTTGAAAATTTTATTGAAACTTCTCAATTGATAACCCGAAATACACCCAGAATAAATTCTGTTAAGTTTGATCTGTTTACCTTTGAGTAAATATTTAAGACCTAATGGCGACCTAAGTTGTTTCAAATTATAAGATGTTTGTTTGGATTTTTTCTAGAATTATAAAAACTTATTAATTAGATAACCTTGTTTTAAGTTCGATTTGAAGAGGGGTTTCATAAATGTGATCAAAAGTAATTTAAACATTCTTAATAAAGTGCCGGGGTTGATGGTTCTACGAAATTTTTTGTTGAGTTTGTTCTTTTACCTCTTAAGGAAAGATGAAGTTCAATCTTTGGTTTCAAATTATTGATTTAAATTTCTCAAATAAGGCCTGTTTGTAGCATTATAATGAGGTCTGATCATTATTTTCTGTTTATTTGTTAAGTTTGTTCTTTTAACTTTTAAGTGAATATATGAAAGGCCTGGGGATTTAAACAATGCTGGATTATTTAAAACTATTGACTTTTCAATTGCAGGACAGGAATAACCCCAGCGGTTTGTTTGGTAATTGCCACGTAATAAGTTTTGACGATAAAACGCAGTATTGTGTTTATTCTTTAACTTTTAAAGCAATAATGAATATGTTTTACATTCAAACAAGTTACAAATGAAAGACCCAAGACCCCCTGGGGATCTACAGTGTTGCTTTGTTTTAAAATATTATTGAAACTTCTCAATTGCAAACTCGAAATACCCTCAGAATAAATTTAGTTGGTCTGCTTACCTTTGAGTAAATATTTAAGACCTAATGGGGACCTGAGTTGTGTCAAATATTAGATGTTTGTTTGGATTTTTTCTGGAATTATAAAGAGTTCTGTTTCTAGGAATTCTTAATTGGATGACCTTGTTTTAAGTTCGATTTGAAGACGGATTTCAAAAATGTGATCAAAAGTAATTTAAACATTCTATATAAAGTGCCGTGATACCTCAGGGGTCTTTTGGCAACACCTTACTGCACAAATGGTTAAAAATTAAAAAATCGTGTAAAAAAATTCCTCCAAAACTCAAATCCACGTTTTGATGTTGTCATTAAAATTACATACTTTCACATTGCAAGTTCTATTTCTTTGGATGTCCTAGTTTTTGCTTTTCAATTAACATAACCAATTTAGCTCAATGTCTGCCATTATCTATACTACAGGGATGATAAATGAGAAAACCAATATCGTACCAACGAACTTTTAAAATCGTACTTTTTCGATCCCAATAGTACTAAATAATTTGTTTACAATTTTTTTTTATTTTAATTTAATACTACAAAAACAAAAGGTACTTTAAATTCATTGGTACATGTAAAGTGAAGTACTTTTTTTTGATAACAGACCAGTTGTTATATTAAAGTTGTAACAACAAGAGCTTTATTTTAGTACCACTAAAAAACTAAGACGACGCCTTCATACTGCAAAAACCGTATTGAAGTTTTTTCTAGTCGTTTAAAAAAAAATTAAGCGCGTGCCATGTATTTTAACTCTACAACAAAGCATTTCGTTCCCTTTTTTTTTATCTAACTGCATAAACTTTACAATTGCTCTCTTGCCACCTGCTATTTATTCCCAAATGAACAAGTGCAAAAATCTATTCACAATATTCATTCAGTAAATAAGCGTTGCCGATATAAAATTAAAAATATGTTTGGGTTTGAAAAATTTGGAAATAGTACCAAATGAGCCACAGGGGTACCATCGTACTTTTTAGTTTTGAATTGTACCAAAAAAAAGTACCAACTGTAATACTACAAACGCAAGCTGTCTAAAATTTCTAAAAACCTTAATTACTAAATTACACATTCTCTGCAGTCATTAGTTTTTAAACATTTTCTATGATGCAGCTTATTTTCTTTATGTTGTTTTTTGTTGGTCTGGCAATAAGTAACATGATTATGCACTTGAATGTGTAAGTTTCTCATTAACTGTTCCTCTTTTGCTAATTAATTTATTTCAATTAGGAAAACTGTGAAAATTAACACATTACGTACGTTTTATATTTAATGCGAGTGTTAAAAAATACATGTAGTTGATCGTTTTTTTTTTTTGGGCAATAAAAATAAAATTTTCTTATAAGTCGTTAAAGTTTTTTTTTGTTTTTTTGGCAACAGATAACTTTCTATAAAGTTAAGTGTCATAGCTGGCAGACACAAGTTTAGCTTAAAAGAGTGAATTGAATAATGAAATTTGGCGAGATTGTTTGAGTGTGTTTAAATCAGTTTGTATTAAGCAATAGTTAAGTTCAGTAACTTTTTATTGTTTAAATATGGTTTAAAAAGTTATAAAAAGGTCGTTATAAAAAATGATATAAATCGGTCTTTATATGTCTTAGATCTTTATATATTTAAACACCATAATTCTAACGTATTACACTTAACTACTTTTATTGCTGGAACACTTTAAAGTTTATATTTCATATCTTAGCTTTTTCCATAAAGTCCCTTTTCCTTGTTCTTTAATTATGCTTATGAAATTATCAATAATTCTCTGCTGCCTGACATCTTGAGTAAGTAAGCCAACCCAATTTACGCCTACGAGTTTAGTTTATGTTGCAAAATTCCAAAAATGTTTTACTTAAAAATTTCTCCAACTAACAAGTAAATAATTGAAAGTAAATACTTATTAACTAGAAACTAAAAAATATTTTAAAGCAATTTTCCACAAACTATTTGCACTATTAAACATGTTCTCATCCCTTTAACAAGACTTTATGTTTTAGCTGCACATACATACAACAAATTGTAAAGAAAAAACTTGTTTGCAAAAACAAATTCATCATTCTTTAGTGTTAATGAAATAAAATTTTCAGCTACACTGTGCAGAGAATGTGGGAAGTTTGGAATGGTGGGCTCTATACTTGCATATTTACACTTTAAACCTTGAGAGCTATTTTTAAAACTTTTTAAGGAGTTTGTGGCACCTACTTACCAATTTATATAGTTGTAAGTTTATCAGTAGTGTAAGTAAATGAAAACATTTCGAACACTCATAAAAATCATATTTCAAATTTATAAATGAGTTTGCTACTGAAATAGAAGGGCAGCTATGATTGATGTATTATCATGAATATTTGTTGTAGGACACTGTATTAAACACTTAAACAAGTTTTTATAATATTTAAAATAAAAGTTCAATTTTCCCCTGGGGACCTAATCACAGCTGGGGGGTTACTCTCTATTGCGATGCGAAAGCAAATTCGATGCGTAAGAGTATCAATTTGTACGCTTATCGCATCGAATTTGCTTTCGCATCGCAATAGAGAGTAACCCCCCTGGGCTGTGTTAAATTATTAGATGCTTTATTGCTTTTATCTAGAGTTATGAAGAGATCTGTTTCAAGTACTCTGTGATTGTAGGCCTTTTCAAATGTCTTTAAAAGTAATTTAAACATTCCAATTATGGAGCCGAGATACCCCAGGGGTCTGTTGTAGAATTCCAACGAGCTGGGATTTTTTTCTTAACTTTAAACTGCCAAAACATGGCGTGTTATACAGTCATGAAAAGTTGATGTGTGAAGTTATATAAAACACTAAACCAAGTCATTAAATATTTGAAAATCAAAGGTTCAATTGTCCTCCAGGAAACTAATCTGAGCGGGGTTGTGCCAAATTATTAGAAGACTTTTGGTTCAAAGAATCTATGATTGGAGCACCTTGTCTTAGATAAATTTGGATATTTCTTTTCCAAAAATGTCTTCAAATTTATTCAAAAGTTATTTAGGTATTCCAAAAAAGGAGCCCAGATACCCCAGGTGTCTGTTAACTTTACTTAAATTTACACTGCTAAAAATATGCATGGTCATGGTAACCAAGCCTTTAAACATTTGAAAATGAAAGGTGAAGTACCCTCCCGGGGCCCTAATCAGGTTTATTTAAAAATAATTTAAGCATTCTAAATAAAGAGCACAGATACCCCAGGGGTATGTTGTAATATTCGAAACTTTACAATGTTTTTTATTTTATGTTTTTATTTTAGCCACCAGAAGAAGTCTATCAGCAAGCCTGTATCACTAAGCGACCTTTTATAATGCAGAGTTTACGCTTTGTAATGTAGACAGCGTTAATTATCCGCTTATGACACATATGGTTAATAGTGTCCCAATAATGGTAAAAATTACTATCTGCTGGGTTACTCAGTGTCACACGAATATATCCTGATGTTTTGTCGCATTCTGTTGACCGAAATCGCTACATTTTCAGTCAATTAGCCAAAGTCACTGTATAAGAGTATAAGAGTAGACCTAACTCTAAAAGTTTTGAATAGTCAAATCGCTTTATTGAACAGTTCGTATAGGTTGTTGCACTTGCACCTGTTTTTCATTTTAAATAAAACACTTAAAATAAAACTGGAGATTGAAAACATTGTTATTGCCTTCAAGAACAATCTTTGACATTTACTTTTTATTTAATTTCATTTAAATGCTGGTCGCGTCTACGCTGTTGGTTGTAGGTACAATCGGAAGGTCTAATTTTTGATCACTCTCTGCAGTATTGCTACTAGTATCTTGCGATTTGCGACTTTTTCCAGCATTGACCCCAAGGGGTTATTAGTCCAGCTGTAATTCCATCACCTTGGGAGAGAAGCCGGTGCCATAAGCTAGCTCGAGCTTCAAATTGGTTAGAGTCGCAGTGTTTCACCAATGAGTCTTAAAGCTGACTGAGAGTCTTTATTTGGTGCCACCGGAGCAGTTAAAAGCCTGCGGATTTGTTCTCTGTCCTGGGCCGTTGGTCCCCTAACTAATAATTTGTGGAGCCTTTTGAGGGCACGTGCTGACTGTGGTTCAATACCCAATGTGGGAAGAAAGGCAGTTGATTAAATGACTGATATTTGTTTTAATAACAAATTTCGGGCCACGAAATTGTCCTGGGTGCTGTTGCTGAAACAACAGAGTTGTGGCACTTAGCTCTGTGCTCAGGAAATGTGTGCTGGAATTGTGGTTTTCGTGGCAGCTTTGCTCACGATCCGCCTTTGGACAGGTTTAGATGGCAGCCGATGGCAAACGCAGTAAATTCTGATCTCTCGTCCTTGGCAGTAGTGGTCGTCAGTTGTTGTGATTGCTGCTTCTCTAGTAATACAAACCAATCATGAATAAAAATTCCGCAGGATTTTTTTCCCTTTTCCCATTTTTCGTAATCAAATTCAATGTTAAAAAAATAAAAAGGGAGAAAACTCCCGCGGCAACAAATACAACACAATACAGAAACAACAGGCATTTTGTTTGTGTAAATAAATGTACTACTGTCAAAAAGTATTATTTTTGTCAGTCAGTTGTACTACTGCACTTACCATGTATAGTTACTACACCAAGCTCAAAATCGTGTTATGTTTTTTATAAGTAAAAAATATTTGAAAAATGTCATACAAATTTTAATTTCTAAATTACAAGTTTTATTTTTTCAATGTCCATTTTGTATTTTCTCAATACTCGTATACAATACAAATACAATTGCATATTCTCAATATCAAATTACATTTCTTAATTTCAATTAGTTATTTCAATATCAGTTTGGATTTCTGAATTTCAATTTGTTATTTCTCAATATAAATTTGGATTTTCTCAATTCAATAAACTTGAAAAGGTGTAGACGTACAAGGCGGTGGTGAGCCGAGTTTAACTGCGTTTGAGTGAGCCGTGAAGTAAGATCGAAATGTCGTTAATCTTAAAAAAATCAGTTTGCAGCATTGTTACCAGTATCTCGCGAATTTTAAAAATACCTGGATTATGCACAAAAATCATGTCTAATTTGGAACATCTTGATTTCTTGAACAAATTAGAAAAAGTTCTAAATAAGTCACCCATTAATTATAATTATAGTTAATTATATTGATCTGAAATTTCTCAAAGGCAACGGACCCCACGGACCACTTAGGATTTGCACTATAGGGTCTCAAAGTACAGCACCTCAAACATGCTACATTTTTAAACGCTTGCAAAATTATTTGTGGTACGTCCAAAGACTTTGCTGGAATATAACAGATAAACTGTTAACAAGGGAATATTCAAGTGTCAATTGTTGTGGTCCTTTTTAAAAACAGCTTCATATTGCTACTACTTTGGAAGTGATGCAAAAGTCATTCAAGGTCTCTGGGCCATTTTATAAACAGCATCTTTTTGCTACACATAACTTTAAAACTGAAGCAAAAGTATTTCAGTTTCAATAAAATCATTTGTGTGAAAACTATTTTCTTTCAGTGTCTCAAATTTGATTTTGGTTATTTAACTTTCTACACTTTACTTACCAAGTTCTAACTTAAATACAAAGCAATAAAATGAACGACGATGATAATGATGTTGATGTTGATGGAAAATATGAAAATAAAACAAAAACTCTTGAGTAAATGGTTTTGTAAACAAGAACATTTTACCAAAACTTAATTTTTGGTAGATTATAAAGAGCTTTAAACAAAATATGCAGCCTTAAACCATAAATATGATTTTATATACAGGATTTTATTTAACATATTAAATTTTATATTACATACATACTTATATATTGCAATAATGTGTAGGTTGGTTTATCAGTATGAATGGGAGTCAAAAAGAGCTGAATTATTTACATGACTTGAACACAATCAACTTACATGTATTACAATTCCTGTGTTAAGCCTATTGTATGGAAGGAGAATTACTTGAGAGTAATGTGTTTAGTAAAGGATTTAAATAAACTGAAACAAGCATGAAAGGAAATTCAAAGATATTACAAGTAAGTTGGTAAAAGTTCAAGTTCAAGGTGAAGATTGTTATGAAATTGTTTTGGAATTATTATGAGGGGAATTTATATTCAAGACACCAGTGCTATAAATTTTTCATTATCATAAACATCGCAATATAAAAATATTTTGCCTAATTTTTCTTTAAACCTTATGCTAAATATTTCCTATTTGCAATTTTCAGCTTCTAAAGGTGGATTCACCCATTTGTTCTTAACAAAAAAATTTTCCGGAGAAAATCTTTTTTATTTATTTCGAACGATTTTTCTGAAAAATCAAAGCTGCCATATGTAAACAAAATCTATTAGTTTTACAAGTGCGGTCATTGATTTATTTTGCTTTGGGTTTTAAGTGTCAAAATACGAATATTAAATTCTTTTAAAGTATTGTGTATTTAAAATCACAGATATAAATTCAAAATGAATGAAAAAAGAAAGTAGTTGCTTTTGCTGATGGCCATGGAAATACATAAGGCAATGCTATTTGTATGAAAAAAATACAACCTATTGGCAAAAAATATAAAATTAAAGCAATTCAAGTTCAAAAAGAGAGACATCAAACTTCATATAAAAAAAAAGTTGTTCGAACAAATTTTTTGTTAAGAACGAATGGGTGAATCCACCTTAATAAGTTGTCCTTATTTAATTTGTGGCAATGTAAAACTCAATTTATGTCAAAAATCACGCAATTTGTTTCTTTCAAGCCATGCAAACAAAATCAAGGTGAGACACACCAACCACCAAACATCTATAAAACACACTCGTGTCAAAATCAGTTCAGAAATAAATCCCCTACCAGAAAAACGAAATTAAACTTAACGTTAAATACAGCTGACACTCTTCTCTTCTCACACATGTCTTAACTTTTGAGTTCTTTCCAATTGGAGTTTAAGTGTAGAAGGAGTTGTGTGCTTTTTAGTATGTAAAAATCAATTTAAGTCACACATTAACAACATTTTGTCAGCAACAAGCCAATAACAATAATAATAATAATGTTGTTGTTGTTGTTGTTGTTACTTGTTGTGTTGGTCTGGCAAATGGGGAAACATTTCAAAGTTTTACGTTTAACAACAATTGTTGTTAGTCAGCCGAAATATAAAGCCTAAGTTAAGTTTGTTTCTATCTTCTGTTTACAAAAAAGGGAAGTAAACTTGAATGAATTACAAATGAATTAGCATTCGGTGCAGGTTCACTGTGATGGTCTGGCCAGATTTCAATAGCTCATATTACATATGATCCTATTGCTCCCACCAAATACAGAGCTGAGTTGAAATCGACAACAATCTGCAAACTTTTTTGTCTGTGTCAAAGTTACCACTTTTAAACCGCACAAACCAACTCTCGCACGTTAAAACTGATTGAACACATTCACCGTAAGCTTCGGTGAGCAATCGTTGTGCTTCAGCGGCACTTTTTTTACCCTACACCACCATAGTATATTGGATTTGTGCTGATGTTTGTAACGCCCCAAAATAAAAGTCTAACGCCCACCTTTTAAGTAATAATCACTTTCTAAGTCTAAGTTCCATCCGTCCGTCCGTCTGGCTGGCTGGCTGTCCATATACACCTAGATGTAAACCTTGGGCGCAAAGTAAAGGTCGCAATTTTCATGATATTTCGATAAAATGTATAAGACATCTGTTCGAGACGGCTGGGGTTCAATTTGGATTAAAAAAAAATTATAATAGAAATAATTTTTTTATTTTTTTGCCACGCCTACAAATACCGCCCTTTTTAAATAGTTTGTTCACTGTGTTGCTATTTTTAGTGCGTTTATAACCGGTGTTCATGGCTCTGTAAGGGCTACATTTGTGTCCTTAATAATTTTTTACTACCACGTCAAATTCTAATCATGACTAAATGTTATGATCGGACTAAAAATAGAGACACAGTGAACAAAATACTAAAAGGGCGATATTTGTAGGCGTGGCAAATAAATAAAAAAAAATATTTTTGGAATTGTTTCTACATTGTCTTTAATCCTGGGGGGTGACTGACACAACTTTTTTTTTCTAAACACTCTATTGTACAGGAAGCCTAAGAAATTTGCTGCAGATCGGTCTATAATTGAATATGTATAGATTACATATTAGGCCTACTTCCGAAAACCAGTTTAAAGGGCATAACACTCTTAAAAAATTTAATTTCCAAATAATATTCAACACAAATTAGTTTCCTATAAACGTAAGTCATCACATTTAATTTTATAACGGTTGGTCTATATTTAGTGGAAGGTCCCATATAGAACCTCCCGTAATTCATTTTAATCTCCATAAATCTTTTAAAAGTATTTATATCGAGATAAAATTTAACACACAAGACATGCCACTAAATTTTAGAATGAACGGTTCATAATTGGTCATTGCTCGCACATAGCGGCTATTTCTGAAGAACTATTTGTGTACATATACTTTGTGTAGGGTAATATATGGTCGTTCTTGACCGACTATACTTTATTACACCTTTTACACTAAATCTAAACAAATAAGATGCATGTATAGGCAAATTTTATGACGATAAGTCCATAATTGGTCATGACTGCCTTGTACAATTTCCCCTTTTTGCCAAATAACCATTTCTCACCCTTAGGAGTACTTCCTCTACTAATGTTTCTTTTTCCGATTGTATATGTCTGCCTGTGCGTTCGTTCCTGTATTTGTAAGTATGTATTACTGCGTCATTCTATGATATCTTTTGGTTTGTTTGTTTATACTTGCCTCTGCCATCCATAATCATCACTCATACTCTATATCTACAGTGAGGCATCAGGATTTCGACGGATATAAGCAATCATTTGCACATCATTTTGTGGTACGAAAGAACCAAATTTGCAACAACATAAAACAAACAGTAAAAAGAAAAAGCGACAATGAGCAAAAGTTTTCTAACACAAATATTGTTTGTGTGTGTGTGTGTGTATGTGTTCTAACAAGAATATTATGAGCACGCAATTTGTGGGTATTAGTAGTGGTGTTTGTTTTTGTTGCTGCTGCTGCCTTTTTGTAATGCTTAAGAATTGTTATGAAACAACCATAATAATACCCGGATTATAATTGATATGAGTTGATGTTGGTTGTTGTGTTGGGCTTTCAACCCAACAAACAAATTACACAGGAAAATAAAATTATTTAAAGAAAAACATGGTTATATTGTCTGACATTCTTGTTTGTTTTTTTATACATATTTTTTGTTTACATTAGCTCATTTTAAACCTCATTGTTTACTGGGTTATTGAATTTTGTAAGTGTAATTGACAGTTAGTCTTGGTAATTGGTGAATATGCGTTTTTTTTTAGTATTTTCAATTTTTATTTTTTGTTATGCCAACATGTTTTACAAATGTGTGATAATTTATTTTTAGCACCTTTAATTAAAATTAGACTTTTTTGTTTTGTTTTATTGTAGTTGTTGCTGTTGTTTATTTATTATTTTTATAATTTTTGTTATAATTGCTGTTGCTGCCAATTAAAAAACAGCTCTTAATATAAAAAAAATAAACACTTGCTAAATAATACATATAATTATTTTCAGCGGTGATTACTGTGAAAATTAAACCTTTATTCTTTTACAACATCATTTATTGGCTTATGTTTGTTACGTGTTGTTTAAATAAAACACAAAATTTAAATATGTTTATGAGTCATTTTGTAAATGTTTTTTTTATTTTATATGAGTTATATATAAATTGTGATAATTTGCTGTTGCTTGAATTGTTTGAAGAAATGAATGAATGAATGTATGAATATGGTTTATTTAACTAAGCGCCCCATAAATCATTGTTATTAATTTACGTCAATTTAAGTTGCTTGGTTTTATCAGTTTTTTTTATAAAAAAAACAGCTAAAAGCTGGCGAGAAAAATCTAGATTAAAATAAAACAATTTATATTAACAAGTTTTTGTAATTTATAATTATTAGGGTATCCATGCGAATAATGATCGTTCATATAAGCGAACGATTTCTTACGAATAATTATTTGAAAACTTTAAAAATTACCATTTTTGAATAACGAATAATGCGATTAATTTTAAGAAGAATAATCGAATAAAATTAATATTTTTTGGATAATTTGATTGTTTTCTTTCAGAATTTTTCATAAGTTTATAATTAACAAGTTAGAGTGCAATATTCGGCTGTGCCGAATCTTTAATACCCTCCAACTATACGTAATAACAAATACAAAAAATACACTGGTTTTAGGACTAGAATATCCTTATTTTGTGTTTTCTATTCAGTCTTAGTGCAAATATTATTAGTATTTTATATATTGTTTGAAATACAATATTAGCTGTTGGTCGTATTTTACTAATGTGATTTTATTTTAAATGTTTTGAAATTTTATCTAATTTTGACCATTTATAATTGATGTAATTACCGATTCTTATTGTCATTTACAGAGTAAGTTGTTAAATAACTTATAAAATTAAAAATAAAAAAAAAATTCACAACAAACAGAGTATAAAAAGGACAAGATATAATGTGAGGCTTTTTTGTTTGAATTTGTTTTCAATGATGTTATTTATTATTCATGTTAAGGTACGGTCACACTTGGCAAATATTTGCTGAAAAAGACGTAACCATTAAATAACATTTATTTGAAGTCGTTTATTTATTTACAAAAACTTTTCTTATTTAGGCCAATTCACAAGAAATATTTATTTTTAATTTATTTGATGCGGTTTGATCTTGCAAAACTCTTGTAAGAGTAAACCACGTCAAACAAATTTATGCTAAGAGAACTAATTACGCTTTTTTGAGTAAAAAAAAATATTTGCCAAATGTGATCGTAACTTTACTTTATTTAGAAATTTTAAATTAATTGAAAAATTCGACTAATTTTAAATATGTGATTGTTTATTCGTTTTATTCGAACAAAAGAAAAATCGAATAATTTGGATACCCTAGTAATTATTAGACTTGATATTATTTGGTATCTAGTAATTGAAATCAAAGTTCGTCCAGTCCTAACATATAATGCCCTACACCCGATCAATTTGTAGTAGAAGTATTGAGTGTATAATTAAAAAAAAAATGGATTCTTACAAATGTTTTTGCTTTTATTTTCAAATATTTGTAAAAATAAATTTATTGAAAGTATTGGTCACTGTTAACTAAGACCTTTTCCTATTTTTCTGACAACATATGAATTTCGCGCCAAAAGTACTGCTTATATTTTGAGGCCAAGAAAGAATCAAGCCAATTTCGAATACACTGTAGCCTAGAGAGCGTTCGAAACAAATAGTAGGCGGACGGGGCAAGGTCTGGCAAAACTTTCCAATCACTTCTTTCTAAATAGCTTTTAATAGGTATTGCAACATGTGGCCGAACATTGTCATGTCTGGCCGCATATTCTGGGCTTTTTTCAGCCACTGCTCGTTTCAAAAAAAGCTGTAAAATTCGGTATAGGTTCCCTGTGGTGGTGCGCACATATTTGATCAGCTCATAACCCTAATGGTTTCACCAAATTCCGAGCATTAACTTAGCGCCTTTGATATTTGGCTTTATTGTCGATTTGGCTAGTTGGCCGGGCTTCACATACAATCTCTTACGGTTCGGGTTGTCATAATGAGTCCATTTTTCATATAAACATATAAACTCGTCTTTCAAGGTTTCTCGTCTTGAATTAATATGGTACCTAATTTTTCTGCTTTTTGATGAATTCTGCTGCACGCAAACGTTTTGAAATTGCTGCTTGAGGAGCTCCCTATGTCTTCAGTGTCAAATTTACCTCTTCTGAACAGCACACACCATCTCTGGCACGTTCAAGCTGATGAAATACATTCACCATAAGCTTCGGTAAGCAATCGTTGTGCTTTAGCGGCACTTTTTTTTCAAATTAAAGAAGTAAAACAAAACTAGCCGCATAGTTTAATTTATTATCAGTTTCTGATAATTACTAGTTTTCTTTCCTCTCATAACTAATATTTATCACAGCGCCCTCCTTTGGTGGTATAGCAATGAAACTGAAGTAAAATAATTAAATCATGGCTATTAATCAAGCTTTGATTAAAGCGCCTACTCACCACCAGAGGCGCTGCAATACTGTACTACTAATAAACACAACCCGCAATTACAGTGTTGTCATATGAAAAGCTTTTCTCTCCTTTCACCAGCTATTCTTCTCACTACCCCCTTTCCAAAGAAAGCAACAAAATTAATTAATTTATATATAGGCATATAAATTGGCTGAGTGTTACATCTCTTTTTATATATAAAAGAAACTATAGTGTTCAATAACTAAGTGAGAATAAATAACAGATATGTACCCTTCAAAATTACATCTAAGTTACTAAGGATAACTACCACTTAAGAGATACGTTATGAATCCTTAATTTTTAAGTTATACACCCAATATTTCCATTATAATATATAAATTGCTTAAACTCTAATACGATAGATTAAGCAATTTTAAAACTTTGACCTGAAAGCTATCACGAATTTTACTAAATTTAGTTTTTATAGTTCAACCATTTTCATAATGAAATTTTCGAGGAAAATTTAAATCATTGCAACAATTGTTGTATAACATATTAAAGGGTCCGCCAAATAACTTTTTTTTTTTGAAAATGCCATAAAAAAACTACTGAATATTTTCTCAAATTTATTTTTTTATTTGAAAGTACAATTCTTCCGGTTAATAATGGAAAATAATTTCATTCATATGGCTGCCTCGGCTGGCCATGCAGTAGCCTACACGATCGGTCCAATTTTTAAGCACATTATCGATTGTGTGCAGCTGTATTTCACCAATGGCTTCACGAATATTGTCCTTTAAAGCGTTAATTGTCTCTGGCTTGTCGCCGTAATACTTATCTTTGATGGTACCCCACAAATAATAGTCCAACGGTGTCAAATCGCAGCTCCGAGGTGGCCAAACGACATCAGCTCTGCGGCTGATAATGCGATATTCAAAAACAGTGCGCAAAACATCGAGTGTAGCTTCGGCTGTGTGGTACGTAGCGCCGTCCTGTTGAAACCAATTATTGCCAATATCCTCCTCTTCAATTTTTGTAAACAAAAATTCGTTGAACATGACCCGATAACGATCGCCATTGACTGTAACGGCCACTCCTTGCTCATTTTCAAAGAAAAATGGCCCAATTATGCCTCTGGACCAAAATCCGCACCAAACAGTGACTCGTTTTGGGTGCATCCGCTTTTTCAATGTATGCATGCGGGTTTTCTGTGCCTCAAATGCGACAATTTTGCTTGTTTACATACTCGCCAAGATCAAAATGAGCTTCATCTGAAAAGATTATTTTTTTTTTTTTTATGCCAAAATCGGCATCTTCTGTAAGTCGATCGCAGGCCCACTTAGCGAAGCGAAAACGCATTGGATGGTCAGTTGGCGTCAACTAGTGAACCAATTGGACTTTGTATGGCATCATACCAAGGTCTTTATGCAAAATTCGTTTCAATGCTGTCTCCGAAATGTTCAATTGTTGAGAACGAGGGTGAATTGATGTTGATGGCGCTTCATGCACACTTTCTGCCACAGCAGCAATATTCTCGAGTGTACGCACTGTTTTTGGCCAGTCGATGAAGATGCCAGTTTCTTTCACTTTTTTCACAAGATAACGAACACACGGAGCTGACGGTGCTTCTCTTCTTCCAAAATCCGTACGCAATTTTCGCACACATTCTGCAATGTAATGTCTCAATATTTTCCAGCGTTGTTCAAGCGTATACACAACCATATTCGTTCAGCGGAAGGATACAACTAATTATCTGTCAAATCAGATATGAGTTAAGTGTTACCATTCACGAAATAAGCACTAGTTGAAAAAAAAAACGTTAGATGGCGGATCCGTTATATAGCAGTAATTATTAAACTACTTCCAAGTGAAACGAATGCTATAAAGTGTTCATTAAAAAGTAATTTGATCTGTAATTGCAAGATATTACAAGTTTATGCTGTTACAGTTATGGAGATTCAAAAAATTTCAAGTGCGAATAAAATTTTTGATTTAGAACAGTGGTCGGCATAGAGAGAACATGCATATTATAAGAGTATAATATAAAGTTATATGCTTCATTTAAGTTTTATAAACTAAGCTGCTGTTGTTTGTAATTTTTTATTATCTTATTTGATAAATGAGCCTAGTTGAAATTCGTATATATTACAGCTATATAAACATTGTTTTTCATGCCCTGGTGGTTATAAGTGTTCAACACTGCTTTAGAAGTAGATTTCTTATAAAGAGAGGAATTCTCTCATAACAAATAACTTTAAACGTGTAGTTGAGCTTTGCAATTCGTTGTTCATTACACATCCAAAGTATTGCTAATTAGTTAATGACTGTTTTTACTCTCTACTTTTATATTGTTACCAATTGTAGGTATGAGTTTAATACCAGTCATTATTAACTTTTTTTTTTTTTTAATTATTATTATTGCAATTTTTGTTGTTAGTATTTTGTGTGTGTTATAATTACTCTTGTTACAGTTTAAATATAACTTTTTATTTTTTCTATAATTTTTACTGCTGCTTTTGTAAATGACTCTTTTTAAACATTAACAGAGGGGATTGTGTGTGGCGGTTGCTGTAGTTGGTAGAGTTGGTAATTGTTAATGTTATTATTGAAATAATAATAACAATATGTATGCGGTTTAAAATGTTATCAGTTACAAATGCTGCTGTTGTTTATGTTGTTGTTATTTGAGCCGCAAAACATAAAATATTGTAACATGATATTTTTAGTCGTGATATATTCTTTCTTGCTTGTTTTTCAATGGTGTGTAAAAATGCTTTTAATTGTTGTTTTTAATTTAAAAAATTTAATAGTTAAAGATTTTATGAAATAATGATTGAGTGCATATTAATTGGAATAAGGTGTTAAAAGGTATGAAGTTATCAAGATTTTGGTTTAATTGAGTGAGAGTCTGAGAGGAAGTGTTTTTGTGAATTTTAACCAAATAATTTCTCTACTATATTGATTATCCATTGATCATTTCGAACCACCTCTAACATCTTATGCACCCCATACACGTTTCAATTCAATCTTCAATTGAGACTTTGAATTGAATTGATTCTTGGCCACACACTTCTTAAACTGAATTGAAAGATTTGCATTCAACTGTCAAATTTCTGTTTTTTTACAACTACAAATTTAAAAATTAAAAACTTTAATGGCTGAAAAAAGAAAAATAATTGCATTAATGATTATTGCAGAGTGTCTTAATGATGAAGAAAACGAAAAGCGACGAAGAATTTGGTCAAAAGAATGGTTGAAGGACAAGAAAAAAAAAATTCAAATGAAAATTTAATAAGGGAACTAAAAACAATAGAGCCGGACGACTTTAAAAATTTCACAAGGGTAAATGAAGATGTTTTTCACCAACTTCTAAAAACATCAATGTCATTTTTTTAATTTTTTATTTAAAATTCACTTAAATCAAAAAAGATTTTAAAAATAAACAACTTTTGGTTTGCAAAAGAAAACTACAAACCTAAATTTTGACAGCTAATCAAGAGACTCAAACACACACAGTACAATCGAATTGAAAGACTTGTTAGTCAACTTGAAAAAATCAAAATCTTTTGATTTTTCTTCAACCAACTCGTCAACTGCCAAACTAATGATATGACAAAGCCATACGCGCTTTGATTTGCACAACAACCGACTCAGTTTCCAATTGCATCGAAACGTGTATGGGCTGCTTTAATCTAATCTCTAACATTTGTATAATTTCCTTTTAGCTACTAGTTCTTTTTTATTTTTCTTGATCATCCTGGCTTTAGTTTGTTATTTTCAGGATTTTTTAAATAAAGTTGCGGAAAAAGTGTTTGTGTAAGTCTAGAAAAAGTAAAACGAAACATTCTTTCGGAATGAAACCACTTTTAATTTGCTATGTGGAATTGTAATTTTAAGCATTTCTTTTTCTACAGAAGTAAAATACGGAATTAATTCCACATCCCAATGGAATTAAATTCTGTGATATGGCTGTATATTAGGGGTACAAACAAAATAAGGCCCTATTACCACGCTGTAGCCATTGTTGTGCTGAAACCGAAAAATGTTTCCTCAGGTCATTTCGGAACAAAAAACGTTCCGCGTCGAAGCCGAATTCTGAAAGCCCTTTAAGATTTTTTTTTATATTTTTTCAAAATTTTTATATTTTTTCAAAATTTTTATATTTTTTCAAAATTTAGTTCGTTTATTTAACCTTTTTTTTAATATTTAATAGTTTCTTTTTACAAGCAATAAGGTCATTTGAATTTTATATAAAAATATTTAATTTATTTCTATATGTTTATTTCCAATATTTCGCTATCACAATGGATAGCTTCTTCAGGGATAATATAAGTATTGAATTATAATAAAATAATAAATTCAAAATTTTTATATTTTTTCAAAATTTTTAATTTTTTCAAAATTATTTATTTTTGAAAAAATTTTTTTTATAATTATTTAACTATTTACATTTATTAATCATATGATTATAATGAAAATCGCAATCTAAAAACTATCTTTCTTAAGTGTAATTAACTTAAGATTAAGAGTTCGTGTTGATTTGCATTGGGGGCAAATATCTTGTACGATTTTGATGGCGCGCTCCGCACAAATGTTGCTGCGTTGTGTTTTTGGAATTCTTGATTCATCTTTCACCCAATGTCTTAGAAAGCCCGATAAATATTTGTTTAAGGCTTCGAAGTCATTTTTATTGTAACAATGGTCTGAAAACCAAATGTTATACCAAGGGCCACATATAAATTCGCATATTGCATAAAATTTGCGATATTTTGGAATTAGTATGGAAGCTAGAATCGCAAGAATTGCTCAAGAATTCCATCTAACATTACTAATTTATAAAGAAATAATTTTATTATTTTAGAACTTACTGATCCCAAACTTAATTGCTTTTGACGCGGAACCCTTTTTAACGATATCCAAAATCTAAAGATGCAGTTGTAATTGTTTTTTTATGCACTCATGGTATGGATAGGGCCATTTTGATATTTTTAAAAATTGTAAACAAGTTGTATCCCTACTGTATATATAAAAATAAGAAGCAAAGCTTTACATAGAATATATAGAGTCCTGAAATGAGTTTTATATTCTCAAAATCCCTAAAAATTAATAATTTTTTTTTTTTTGAACATGAACGATTTTTATGAAATCGCCATAGGTTTTTAAGAGGTTTAAAAATATTGTTAATTTTTGTACATAATATTATTAAAATCTTTAATTTTTATTAGTTTTTTATAACAACATTTAATAAAGTTTATGATTTCTAACAGATTCGAGTAAATAACTAAATTTTGTTTAGGGGTGCGTATGATTAATATTAATTTTGGTTTAAATTGGAAAATCGAAATTATTTCGTACTAATTCTTAAGTTTTATTGATTTTTACCGTTAAAATCTGAAATAAATTGAATTTATTACTATTTTATGAGACTTATATTTATAAGAAATTACTTAAATTTTTAAAATTTGTATTTAAAGTTGAAAATTTACCCCCTTATTCAAAAACGATTATTAAATTTAACAAACGTTTATTAAGCAAATTTTTATATGCAAATCTGTCTTAATAAACGTTTGTTAAATTTAATAATCGTTACTGAATAAGGGGGTTAATTTTTTAATGCCTTTTTAAAGGCTTACTGTGCTGTTTTATTTGTGTTTATTTGTATCGTTTTATAGCATTCTTTACAGAAGTTTTTGTTAGCCTTAGCTAGTTTGCATTTACTGGGTCTGTTAATGCCGGATTTTCAAAATATATAAGCACGTTTTTTCTTCAGTTTTGATTTTTCACTCGTATAAATATCTGACTGATTAAGTTTTTCACTGAATATTGGCAAGTATACAAATAACTGAAAAGGTCAGCTCGTAGCCCCATTAAGCTTTCGAAGTGTGGCCGGATTTTATATGAACTATGCTTTATTTTCACTAAAAAAGTGTAGTGTAAAATAATAATTTATTTAGTTTTACTTTTTTTTACATTTCATTTTAGTAAATTGTCTTTTAACACAAAGTAGAGAACAAAATAAAAAATAACTTAAACTCTCGTTCATGCCCACTTAACTTTAATCTTAAACGCATAACTATAAACCTTATAATCAGCTCTGTAATCTTATAAATCTTACAAATCGTTTTAAAACAGTTAAAGCTGTTGCAACAGAGAAATCTTTAACAGCCGCATGCAATTTTTCGGTATTAAAACTGTCATTTAACAGCAATAAACCCAGCAAACAAACAAATATAAAATAATAAAAATTAAAATCCAACACATTTAAAATCAAAACCAGATCGAATCGATAGTGGCTGGTTGTTTGGTTGTTTGGTAATATGTAATTGTTAAAAAAAAAAACTCCTGTGTATTTAAAACATGTTTCCTTAAAGTCATTTAAAACCATTTAAACACTTACATATACAATGCTCATTCTATACAAACATATGTATGTGCATATTTACCGCTTTTGGTGGATGACTGGCTGCATGCTGAAGCATGCATGCATTTGGCCAGCTTACGATTCGTCGTAGATTTTTTTTTTATTTTAATTTATGCACTTATTTTTCACTACTCAATTTATGGTTAATTTTATGCTTTTAACTGTGTATGAGGTTTTTTTTCTTAAATTTATTTTTCTGTTCAGTCACGCAATGGACTTTTTTCCAGCTATAATTTTAAGCTGTTTGGTTTTGTCTACACTTCTAGGTCTTTGAAGGCGAGAGGTGGAGTTGAAAAGGGGTAGTTTTCCTAAGTAGAATTACAATGTTTCCTACGGGAATTAGTAAACTTAGGGGAACAATTCAGCCCAATCATGAATAAAGATTCTGTTGAAGTTTTTTCCCTTTGCCCATTTTTCCTATTCAATTTCAATATTAAAAAAATAAAAAGGGAAAAATCTTCCTCGGATTTTTATTCATGATTGGGCCGATTGTATTTAAATGTTTTAATTTAAAATATTACTAGAACAATTATTATTTTTAGTTGAACTGTTAATTTTTTTTTTTTGGTATTTTCTTTAGTCAGGCTCAAGTTCATTAAATTTAATTTTCATTAAATTATTTTTACTGAAGGTAGAAATTGTTTTACAACTTGAAAAAATTTTTGTTTGCTAATTTTTCTTGGCTGGGATTCGAACCTGGGTTGAATTTACATGTTTCGAGAACAACCACATTCTATCATCAGAATTCTTTGCGTTCTAAACCACTGCACCACTGCGGTGCCTATTAGACCGTCGTGGTGAAACAGGTTAAAGCGTCAGGAATCGAATCCGATTGAATGGTAAACTGACTCAAAGCATTGTTCACGTAAAATTAACTTATTGTTAAACTTTGGATGAATGGTGTTGGTACTCCCATCTTTTTTTGAACTGTTTTAATTTAAGGGTAATGCCAGATTATATCTATAGGCGCATATGTCATCACAATTTACCTTTTAATGATTTTCTCAGTTAATTTGCATAAAATCTAAGTTTTGTTGTTGCATTATGACGTATCGTTGTTCGTTGTAGTCTTTTGATAACTTTTGAATTGTATAGTTGATTTTGTGGCTAACAATTTGGAAACTAGTTTTTTTTGAATTGTGTAGTGAGATTTTAATATAAATTGTAAAATAAATTTGTAAACCGCAATATAGTTCGAACAAATATAGAAAAGTAAAATAACCATTACGCATTTGGAATTAAATTATAATATAAAAAATAATTCCACTTCTTTTGTAGTTCTTGCCAGTTTTGTGGTAACCTGTGTTTTTCCTACCCAAGTAATAGAAACTTGGTCCTCATCAATTTCGCATTGGATAAAACCAAATCTGTAGTTTTTTACTAATTGTTTTGAGCTCACAAAACGTTGTCACGCAGCTACCAAAATGTACTGTAAATGATTTTAGGGACTTTTAACAAGAACTTTGATTTTTAAAACAAAATAAAACAAAGAATTTATATAAAAAGACAACAATTGAGAGACTATTTTGCATGTCCGAAATGCTGTTCAAAACGCTACAAAAATAAATAATTTTTGCAACGAATCATTACGTGCGATGAAAAATGAACCATTACGATAACGCGTTAGAGATCGTATGTAAAGCCCGGAAAAACAGCCAAATCAACCCGAAGCCAAATATCCATGCTCTGTATTTGATGAGATCAAAAGATCTTTATTAGCTGCTGAAATCTGGCTAGATCATTGCTGGGAACCTGTACCAAATGCATATGATTTGTTTTAGTTAAGTATTGGTCGGAAGAAAGTAGTGGCTGGGAAGTTTTATCTTACCTGCCTTGTAGTCCAAATCTTGCTCCGTCCGACTACTATTTATTTCGATCGATGTAGAACCAGAGACCTGTGTTGATCAAATTTGACGGCGACGACGGTTGACTTTAAAGATTGTGGGCGATGGCTCAAAATTGGCTGTCAGGCGGGTAAAGTTAAATTTTTCAAATTATAAAAAATAATGCAACTGATTTTTTTTTGCAGCAAGTATTGGTCGGAAGAAAAAATGGTTCGAGGGTGCTGTAGCTTAATTGGTTAGCGGATTTGATCATTAAGCATGAGTTGGTATTTGTACCCCGGGATCGATTCCCAGCCGCTGCCACTCAAAAAACATCAGTTTCTGATAAATATTAGTTTTCTTTCTATCCATCATAACTATTATTTATCACAGCGCCCTCCTTCGGTGGTATAGCATCCAAACGCCACCGAAGTAAAATAATTAAATAAAGGCTTTAAAATCAAGCTTTAAAAAAATAATGCGCCTACTCAACACCAGAGGCGCTGCAATGCTGCACTAAAACAATTATAATGCGCAATTGCAGAGTTGTGATATAAAGCTTTCTTCTACTTTCAAGGTGGTGAAATTCAAATTATATATAGGCATATTAATTAAAAAAATAAAAAAAAAGATCTTGCTCCGTCCGACTGTTATTTATTTCGATTGATGCAGACGGTGGCTGGCTCTAAAGATTGTCGGCGACGGCTAAAAATCGACAAATTTCTCAAATTATAAAAAAGAAGAAAAAGTTAAAACTGAAACTACGAAAATTTATTGAAATTACTGGGAACTTCTATCAAAAACGGCGGCTATATTTAAGCCGATTTAACCTGAACAAAATTTCGGCGGCTCGGCTCAGCCGGCTTATAGCTTTTCGGCGCAGGTCTCTGTGCAGAACGCGCTCTCTAAGACATAGGTGCAAACAAAGCTTATAGAAAACATTTAAAACATTTGTTCGATATAGGGTTAGCTCGCTAAGATAATGATGGGTTGTCTCTTTATCCTTTTCAGTATGTAAGCAATTGCAAATAGGAAAGTTTGGCTAGCATGCATACAGATGTCAATTCTTTTTTTAACAAATTTCTTAATTACATTTTGCAAATAAATTTTAAGCCTTTTAAATTTCTAGTGGAAATGGTGTAAGTTGCACTTAATGTATTTCATTCGTGTGCGTAGTAACAAGAAATTAGTAGTTTTTGAAAGAAACCACTTTGTTGCTGTTGTTTTGTTAGATTACAAGCAACATACAAGCATTTCGTACATTACATTTTAATGCTGTTAAAGATTTTTATTTCATTACAAATTCCTTAAGTTGTAAAAATGTTTTTTTTTTTAGCTCACATGAGCTCTCCGTTCTTTCCTTAAGATTTGTTTTTGTTAAGTCTGCATATTTTATACATATGTACGTTTGAGTTTATGTTTTTTTTGCATCTTAAAATAAAATAAAAAATTTATAAAACTTTTTTTATATGTTGACACTTTTGACATTTTCGCAGTATGCTTTTTTTCCCTCAAATATACGTCGCTTTAGTCTTACATTCAGTCAGCTACAGAGTTGTTTGTGAATTGAGCTCTAAATGCGTATGACTTTGTTGGTGCGTTGTAAGTCTATGGTTGAGGGGCTTGAGGTTTTAGTTTTTGTACGGTTACTTTTAAGTAAATATTTTACGTTTTAATGTCTTGTAAATGCCACGCGTTGTAAATGTCTTCTATTGCATTTTATATCCAGCAGATACATGTTTATGTTGTACAAGAAGATATTTATTTTTGTTTTTTTTTTTTAATTTTTCACTTTTTTCTCCTGGTTTTTTTCCTTTTTATTTTTCAACATCCCAGCAGAAAATAATATTAACATCGCACGAATAATGTTGGTAATACAACTACTTATTTGGCGGTTTATAAATAAATATAAAAATATAAAAGCTTTGCTAGTTATTTGCTAGTTATTTGCTAGCAATTATTTCTAAATATTTTATACAAATTCGATATTTATTTGCTGGGTTTAGTCTCTAATATAGAAAAAAAAGAAAAATAATAATAAAATCCTTGTCTAGCTGTTCAATGAAGAGTATGGCAGTTAGGGTTTTCCTCACATACATTTAATCGGGCATAATCAAAATAATTTGCAAATAAATCTGCCATTTTTAAACTGATTGGTGTACAATTTTAGCCTTGACAATTATATAATTTTTAAACGCATGGCTATGTCCGCTCTCACACTCTTCAATTCTGACTCGCGAAGGCAAGTATTTTTGGATGAGAAGGGAAAAGATAATAAAAGGGGTACAAACTTGACGGTAGTAGTCAATTTTCTTATTTCCTTTTGATTTTTTTTTTGCTTTCATGCATGTTAATTTGCATGAAAAAGTACAAAAATTAAATTGCCGTATGTGAATGAAATGGCAAGTTCAGAAGACAATTGTCTTTAAAAAATTTGCTTGCGTGTGCTGAAATTTGAATTTTAAATTTCGAAATTGATTTTAGTTTTTTTCTCAACGAAATTTTGTTTTTACTTTTGTTCTTCTAAAAAAAATTCCAAAAACTTTTCTGAAAGCCATACTTAAGAAGATAATTGCAATAAAATTATGTTCATTTTTCGAGTTTATTAATATTTTATAATTTAACTTTGAGGGTGCTGTAGCTTAATTGGTTAGCGCATTTGATCATTAAGCATGAATTGGTATTTGTAGCCCGGGTTCGATTCCCAGCCACTGCCAGATTTTTTTGTGTCAAAATAAAGTCAACAGGCATATTAAAATTATGTAAAACATTGTATTTAATATTTTGTTTGTAGTCCTTTGTAGTCCTTTTCACTCTATCTCAGCTGACAATCTTCTAGACATAGAATCAACGAGTTTTTTTTTTAGTGAACTAATTAATTATTTTTGCTTTTATTTCAAATTATATGTTATATGTCGTAATATTTGTGTCGTGAAAAACATCTTTTATTTAAAACTAAATGTAAAACTAAATAAGAAAAGATATGTAAGTCTGATTGTTGAAATAATATTATGTGCCTTATTGTTGTTATTAAAATATTGTTATTTTGTTAATGTTGCCAGATTTAATAAAAATTCATCCCCTGAAGATGTTGGCAAAATACCAACGAAACGTCAGATAGAAAATGCATAAATAAATCAAGTCTTTTATTTACATTTAGGAGGAAAACTGACCTTAAAAGCCTGTTTTAGAAATAATTTCTATAAAAACCAAGAACTTTTGTTCAATTCATCCTGTATTTACTGCCTTTAGGTTATACTTCAAAAAATATTTTTTTTTTCTAATATTTCTCTATAGATATTCCGTCAAGTGCTTAATTGGATTGAGGACTGGGGACTGCGTAGGATGATTTTAAAATGTCGAGATATTCTTTCTTTTTCATTGTAGATACTATAAATGACGCCTGATGCCGCCATACAAGTCTAGACTATTACTGAACTGCCACCATGTTGTCTTAGTTCGTAATATAATTGGGGGTTTTCTGACTCTAAATATATCAAACTTACTGACATCGGGGAAAAGAATATTATAAAAAAACATTTAAGGCTCGTTTATATGTATATTTTTTTGGCCAAGATCTTCTAATTGTACTTGTGCTTAAAGGGTTTCCAGAAGTTTTTGTAACATTTCCAGCTATTTTTTAAAGTACTAGATGCTGGGTTTGCTCTTACTTGTGCAAATGGTATTGTATCATTGCCTTCGCAAACAGATTTAGCATATTCCCAACAAGCCATATGAGTCCGAAAAGAGTCTTTTCTGATACCTTTTCCGGAGCGTTCTTGCTCTTTATGAGTCCAAAAAACAATCATTATTGCTCCGAAAACCTTCAGAATAGAGGGTCATTACATTCGAAAATGGTAATGTCAGAATAGAGTCTTTTATAAGGAGGTTTTTGGGCTCTGAAAAAGCTCTTACATAATGTCAGAAAAGAGTCTTTTATGAGGGTTTTTTTGGGCTCTGAAAGAGCTTTTAGAGGGTTTTTGGGCTCAGAAAGAGCTCTTACATAATGTCAGAAAAGAGTCATTGCAATTTTAAATACAAAAAATTAAAAGTTCACATTTATTATTTTTTTAATTGTTTTTACTTATTTACTTAAACAAAAAGGGAATTCATTTACATATAAACTAAATAAAAAATTAAAAAAAAATTAAATAAATTGTATTTACAGTAAAAAAAAAATCATATGGAATCCATTTAAATAAAATATATAAAAAATGGAAAAAAAATAATTCTTTAAGCAAATTTTTCTTTCGCTCCTAAAACGCTTTTTAGTTGGACTCTTTTCTGACTCCTTTTTCGAAGCGCTCCTAGAATGGTATGCTGGGTTGTTGCTCTACACTAACAAAACACACAGCAAGAGCAAAAATATTCTAAACCGGTTTGCAAATGCAATGATGCAATACCATTTGCACAAGATTGTGAATTGCGTTATTAATATAATTTGTCTGCCTTTTAACAATATGTGGTGTTGACTTTATTTTAACGCTCACTGTATATTTAAACTTTTGTTGTAAATAGCATCTATTTAAGTCATCATTGTTAGGACTAAAGGTACGGTACACTTGGCAAATATTTGACGAAAAAGATGTAACCACTAAATAAAATATATTTGAACTCGTTTATTTATTAAAAAAAACTTTGTTTATTTAGGATAGGACACAACAAATATTTAGTTTTATTTTATTTGCTGCTGTTTGATCTTGCAAAACTCTTGTAAGAGTAAACAACGTCAAACAAATTTATGCTAAAACATCGCAGCTTATTAACATTTTCACTTATTGTTTAAAGCTTGATAATGTCGTTATCAGTAAAATTGAAAAGTCGGTTAATTTACTACGCTAAAATATGAACACGTAAGTGATTGTAGGGGAAGCTGTAACCAAGTACAAACTGTCAAGCAAATCGCTCCAATGCCATTTCCTTTTTATATTCCCCTACTTTTGCAGTTAATTCTGCCTTTTAACGAAAACTCTTAAACTGTTTAGCCACAATTTCAAGATTTTTTTCAAACACATCAAACTAAACAACGCTAATGCACATGCTTGTAAAACGTCTGGCTGGTTCTTCAAAATAATTATATAAAGAAAAAAATATGTATTGATGAAAAATTACTGTCATTTTAGCAACTTTGTAAAATAATTTGTATTTTAGTGTCTCAAACATAACTACTGTGACAGTAAAACATGATTTCAAGAAGAAAAATAAAATCAACGGCTTCCGTCTCAAATTTAAAACGACCGCCCGGCTGTATACTATACAAAGTTTTGCTGCACACAAATTACTTAATAAGCTTAAAGCTATGTATAGACGGTCGTCAGATATTACAACGTTGTCAGATCTAGCAATGTGCTAGCAATGTACTGACATTGAAAAATTGTTAGCAAAAGGTAAATTGTCAGTTAAGGCAACACAATTGTCTCACAATGAATTTATCTGTCAACCGAAATTGTTTTTCCAAAATGTTGTTAATGCGCACTTTTTTGTTTATTTATGAATATACAGAGTTGTATTTAGAAATAATTGACAATGCTGGTATTGGAAGATGCATAAACTTTGCACATATGACAATGAAAAGTGTTTCACAATTATCTTAAAACAATGACAATAACAAAAATTTGTGTTTACACGATTGTCTGACAATATTTTTGTCTTGCAAATGCTTTTTTCTTACAACGTTAGAAGACAAAAATTTTAAGTTCACACGGTTGTTATACATTTTCTGAACAGTTTTCGGAAAACGTTGTAATATTTGACGACCGTCTATACATAGCTTAATACTTGTATTAACATGTTATATTGTAAGTGGTTCATATGTTAATAAATGACTGTTACAAGATAAGCATATCATAGATGTATGTATGTTCTTGTACATATGGTATGTACAAATTTTATTACAAGATTATAAATTTAATATAAAATCAATTAAACATTAATCAAAGTATAGGTATGTACATGTTTTTACTTAAAGTATCAATGTTTAAAAGGAAATGCAATTTATTAAGTGCTGGTTGGTTGACTGGTATCATGGCAATATAGATTAATGGATTAATGACAGTTTGTTATAACAAGCAGACATAAATGATGATGACATTTACTCTCAGTTACTGTCAATCTTACTAAGTACATATTTCTTAGTTGCCCTTCATACCCGCTCCCC